>JAUIMV010000088.1:0-10586 GCA_033557775.1 Berosus sp. SLE1611
TGTGCAGAATATCGTGTATTTTTATTATTCACCAGTGAAAAATATTGTTGTCATCGTTATTGTGAATTTTTTTGCAACTAAAAACCAGAAAGCGCATTTGTTGCAAATAAGCAATGCAAATGGAGAACTGACGCTTATGAGAGGTGGCTTTAGCAACCTGAGACATGATCGAAAACTCGTCTTTGCGCATTTCTGGCAAACGTGAAAGGTAATCATGAACCAGCTATACACTTTGTTACCCTTTATGTGATATTGAACAGTTGCAACAATAATTATTAAATCATTATCAGGTATTGAGGCAGACCAACCTTGTGTGCTAAGATCAACACACTGAAATTATAAATATGAAGCTCATGCCAATGCAACAACCTCACAGAAATTTTCTGACAGAATAGATTTTAACCAAACCAAATTTTACCCATTCTTAGTACTATTGGATCACCTAAATAAACGTGCTCCTTTTTTGACACTGGTATTACAAGGCTTTACGAGTTCTTCATCGTCTTTCTTAAAAAATTGTATTCACTTTCTACAACTCCTGAAGAACAGTTTTAAATGATGACCATATTCTTGTAAGTTTTGATGTAAAGTCAAGCTTCACTAAGGTTCCTATTCCCTAATCTTTAAAAAAATTAAACATCTAAAACTATCTACCAGGTGAGAGGTGCTCCTTATTTGACACTGATATTACAAGGCTTTACAAGTTCCTCATCGTCTTTCTTAAAAAATTGTATTCACTTTCTACAACTCCTGAAGAACAGTTTTAAATGATGACTATATTCTTGTTAGTTTTGTTGTAAAGTCAAGCTTCACTGAGGTTCCTATTCCCTAATCTTTAAAAAAATTAAACACCTAAAACTATCTACCAGGTGAGATCATAAATCTTGTTGAAGTTTGTTTAACTTCTACTTATTTCATTTCCAAGGTTCTTTCTTTGAACAAGAATCATGGATTAGTGCAATCTGTATTATTTCATACTGCATTAAGTTGACATTTTAGAAATCGAGACCTGATCGAAGTCACAGTTGATGGAATCGTTCTAGTAGCGGCGGAAATTTCTAGAATAAAGGGGACATGTATTAGAAGGTATTTTTTGTTCAGAGGTAAAGCTGTGAGCAGAAAATTAGGGACTCCAACTGCGTTAACAGAATACTTTAATAATAATATGCTATACAACCAAGTAGTTGCATATGACAAAATAAAAAAGAAAAAGATAAAACATCGGTTGTCAGAAACAAGAGTATTATAAGCTACTGTACATCAAACTTTTGGCCTATAAATATAATACACTACTATACTATACTGAAATGTTGGCTCTGATCTGTACTGCATTTGGACATAAGCAAATAAATTGCAATCATCATGTTTAACTAATTATAACAATACTGTTCTTTGTATTTGTAAAAGATGATATTCCCTCTATCAATAATAATGACGCTGTTCAATTTGTGAAAGACACGCTATATTAACTATTAATAGCCATTTAAAAAATTAGAGAATATTACACAGCAAAACTCACGAAAAAGTATAAAAAAATATTTATTCAACAGTATTTAGATATAACTTTAAATTACCGTCACACATGTGTAATGATTACAACTTACTTCCAGGCACCAACAGTCCATTGTTTTTCGCAGCTGTAAAATATGGTCTACAAACCAATTAGTTAAGCTTTTCGCAGCTCATTGTTAATACTTTACGCTGTAGAGAGAATAATTATGCAACATAATATTCGTAGGTTACTGCTGTGAAGTGCAGAGGTGACAGAACTTTAAAAGTAAAGCCAGACTCATACTAGAAATAATTATCACACAAAAGCTTTTCGTGTTTTGTTACAAAAAGCCATTTGAAAACGAGAATGTCAAGGCAAATACTACTAAAATGCAAAAGCAAGAGCTTCCAATGCAAAAATTACAAAAATACAACCGCAAACAATACTACAAAAATCTATCACATTACATAATCAAACGTACGCCCCTGGTAAGACTTGGCAGCTGACATTCAAGTTTATCTTATTTTTTTAGCACATGGTTTAAAGTGCTTCTATCTTTCATCACGTACATATTTTGTACGCTGTTATAGTGTAGGATTGACGTTGCTCTTGATAGAAAGATGAAATATTTTATCCATGCCATGTTTTATCATGTTACGAAAGCAGTATGAAATAAGTGTTACTATATGGGTTCAGTGCCTCTTGACATTACAAATTAATAGGTTAGAATTTTCAGGAGAGAATAGGTGAGAACTCAAGTAGTAAGGTTGACTCTTCCAATTTTGCCACACATGTTGTTTCGGTGGGCCACAATTTCGATGTGAATAGTAGTGTCAAGTTCGTAAACTGCTACAATAAAAGCACTAGTTTAGAATCCGCCGAAAATTTAGAGGTAGTTTTGTTTATAATAGAGGACGATCATTATTGATTCCTTGGATTTTTTAAGGAACCTTAATATTTCATAAGTTTTTAATTTGTTTGTTAACTTTTTGAGTAGTTGAAATCAAGTCATACTACTTAATTCTGTTTCTTTATGTATTGGCAAAATGTAACAATCATGGTACACTTGCTTTAAGCTCCGTTATAATTTAAAATATAGTTGAAGTTTTTTCTTCAAGAAAACACTTTTTAAAAAATATTTTCTTTATTGTTACGAGTACAGACGAGACACACTAACTAGTTGAAGTCAATATGAGTTGTGAGCTAACAATACATAGTTATTTCTATATATAAGGTCTTATTCTTGACTACATGCAAGAATTCACATTCAAAGTGATGTGCACCTGCAGTACATTTGGGTTTTGTTTATAACATCATAAAATAGAAAAGAAACATTAAAAGGTCTAAGGTCTAAAGACTAAATAAAATACAAAGTTTAAGATATCCGTGATTAGGACATTAAAATAGCTATGTGGACATAAAATAGTTCAGATGGGGGAGTCTATGCGTACTGTGCCACATACCCCTATGTGTATCGCGTTACGTAACTCCTCCCTCTTTTAAGATAGAACTTCCACATTTTCTAATTTAGAGAAAGAAACATCATTTATGTTTTATAATTCAAATTGTTGAATGTTAGTTTCACTTTTTGGCAAACATTTTATAAACTTATTTCTAAACACATAAACATTTACAATAAAAGCAAGAACAATAAATACTATACAGGTAAAGGAAAAGTGCACGGCGTGCAACACTGGGGCTAAGGTTATTTGTTCGTTAAGTAGCGAAGCTTATTCTTCTAACTCTTTGGTGTTTTCCAGGTGTTTTGGGTGCAATTCCACTGATTTGCTGGCTTTGCAGCTTCGTATCTCCAAAACTGGGAGTGAATGTGAAGTTACTTTTTACGTTTTCGAACCTTTGATCATAAATCATTATTTTACAATTATTTTCAGATGACAGTAATGCAACACTAGTGGTTAAATTTATCTAGTTGATTTTCTATCTGAACACAATTAACTTTTAAAGTATTAAATAAATGAGTTACACCTGCTTTTTCATGCATTGTCTCTAAAATCGCTACATTGCTAAGTATCTTATAGTAACTAACTTCTATATCGCTAATATTAAAGTAAAAATAAAATTTATGGTAGTGACTCAATACTTTGGCAGTTCCTAATGGTTCTGGGAAGAACCCGTTGACTTTAATTTCTTCTACCCGAAGGACCTGGACGTGACTCGCTAGGAGTGTCCTGTAAAGGGAATTGCTTTTTAATTCTCTTAACTTTCCTCTTGTTAATTTTCGCGTGTCTGCCTGAGTTTTTTCCCGAGTTCCTTCCACTTTGTTTTCGCTAATTGCGATAACATTTATTTTGTCGTAGTAAGGATCGGTCTTTCTGATTCTTTGTCGCGTAAACGATCGGCTCGTTGATTCCGACGGATTTTTCTTTATTTTCGTTTCTTTTCTCTAATATTTTGGTACCCTTTTCTAACTGTTTGTGATACAATTGTTCATAAAAAGGTAAGATTTACCTTTTTCGTTTATTATTATATTCTTCATATAAAGTTTTGTCTAAATCTATTTCGTGGGCACTAAGATTTTCGTAAGGACCGTACAAAAGTGTAAACGGTGTGTAACCCGTTGTGGAGTGAATTGACTGATTATAGATCAGAACGACGGTTATCATTAAATTTTGAGCGGTTTCATTTTTGTTTTGCAATTTCGCTATTCGCAATTTTTCCAACAAGGTCGAATGGACGCGTTCTATAGGCGAATTCGAACTGCTGTTGTAGCTGGTTGTAAAATACAAATTTATTTTAAATAAGGAACAATATTCTTGAACAACATTATTTTTAAATTCTTTTCCTTCATCGCAGACTATTTTCTTGGGATACCCGTGATGCGAAAAGTAATGTCTGAGTTTATTAAGTATTGTTATGGCTGATGCATCACTTATATAATAGGCTTGTGTGTATTTAGAAAATAGATCGATAACGGTCAGAAATTTGTGTCCATCGAAACTAAAAGTGTAATCTATAAGGGCTTCTTTCGTACTTTGTTATAAGGCAGGTTTCGCATTCATTGATAATTTTATTTATTTTTGTTTTCATGTCCGGCCAATAGTATTTTAGTTTTAAGTGATTATAGGTTTCAACTATGCCGTTGTGGTTGTTCGAATGGTATTCGTTAATTACCTCGCTTTGTTCGTCTGTATTTTCGACATCTTTGCTTACTTTTAATTAATTTTACACTGTTATTGAAAAGGTGCAGGGTTACCTTCAAGAATTTCGATTCAAGTTCGTTGTTATCGAAATAGACACCGTACATTAATTTGGGATTTATAATTTGCTTAAGGGCGTCTGTAATGTTTTCTAGCTCGTTGCCTCTTTGTATAGTGATGACGTAATTATGCTTTGAGAAAGGACGAGTGACTTTAGTTTCATATTTATCTCCGAATTTTAATATGAGTCTATAGGTAAAATTGTTTAACGGTTTGTCTGAAATTGGTATGGCAAAAACTGGATTTTCTACCGCGGTATGTTGCGTGTCACCTTCTGTATTATCTTCGTGATCGTTGTTTAATATTTCGTCGCATTCGTCAGGCGTTAGCTCATCTTCGAGATCGACATTCGGGAGTACAGATAAGAGGTCTAAATCTGTTTCGGAAGTTTCTTGAATATTTATTTCTATTCTTGAAAGCGCGTCAGCAACCACGTTATCTTTACCTTTCTTATACTGAATATCGTAATCTAATTCTTCCAGCCTAATTCGCCATTTTATCATTCGCGAGTTCGCGTCTTTTAAGGAAAACAGCCAAACTAATGGCTTATGGTCGGTTTCAATTATAAATCTTCTACCGTAAAGATATGGTCTAAAGTGTTTGGTTGTTTCTACGATGGCTAAGAGTTCGCGTTCAATGGTAGAGTAATTACGCTCAGCATTATTAAGTGTTCTGGAGTAATACGCGATTGGTTTATTTGATTGCGTTAAAACACCTCCTATGGCAGAATTTGAGGTCTCCGTGGTTACATGAAATTGTTTCTCAAAATCTGGGTACGACAGTACGGGAGCGTTAGTTAACAACTCTTTGCAGTGCTTAAACGCTTGTAGATAATCGGGATCGTTAATGTTATTTTTTGAATCTTCCTTTAAACATTTGGTGAAAGGCTGTACAATTTTTGCGAAGCTTTGGATAAACCTTCGATAATATCCGACAAGATCAAGAAACGCTTTAATTTCTGTCTGCGTTTTTGGGATTGGATATTCTTCGACTGCTTTAATTTTGGATGGATTTTGTTTAATCTCTTCAGGCGTAATGACGTGCCCTAAAAATGCAACTTCTTTGCGGAGGAATTCCGATTTGTTTAATTGGGGGTCCATTTCGATTTGGTGAAATCCTTGAGCCAAATCTAATGTAGAAAAATAAGTACATTTTCCTAAATTGTCGAGTATCTCGTCAATTCGCAGAAGTGGATACTTGTCTTCTACAGTTTATTCATTGAGCTTCCTGTAATCTATCACCAATCTCCATTTCTTTTTACCGCTCGAACCGACCTTCTTTGGTACGATTCACACTGGTCAACTGAATGATAAAATACTTGGTCTAATAATTTTGTTGTCTAGCAGCTTCTGTATTTGCGTCTGTATTTCTGATGTTAAGTGGTATGGATAACGATATGATTTAGAAAAGACTGGTTTGTTGTCTACCGTTCTTATTTTGTGCTTAACTGTACTAGTAAAGGACAAATCGCAGCTTTCGTTGTAGAAGATATCTTTATATCTCTTACATAAAGCTATTATTTCTACTTTTTCTTCCGGGTTTAAATGATCGGTTCTAATTACTTCTGGTATTTTTATATCAGGAGTTGTGAATTTTTGATTTAAAATGTCTATGTTTACGATTGGTTGTACGTCTAACTGTTGATTGAAATTAATCTCGATTTCCCGTTCTTCTTCAAACGGTATTTCGCAAATTCCGTTTTTCGACATACTTATCGACTCCGGTATTACTATTGATCCGCATTTGGTTTCCGGAATCAAAACATTACCTTCGTGGATGTTGACAGGAATTTTTATTGACCCTTGAATTTTTTGTTTAAATGGTCTGAAATTAAGTGGATTTAGTTCCATAAAGAATGGTATTTTATTATTTCTAATTTCAAGGACTTGCAGATCGTAATCTATTTTCGCGCTGAGTTTACGGAAGTCGTCACTGCCTAAAAGCGCGTCGAATCTGTCGT
This sequence comes from Berosus sp. SLE1611, assembly GCA_033557775.1. Taxonomy (NCBI): domain Eukaryota; kingdom Metazoa; phylum Arthropoda; class Insecta; order Coleoptera; family Hydrophilidae; genus Berosus; species Berosus sp. SLE1611. The sequence goes on from JAUIMV010000088.1 coordinate 6,671, forward strand.
GCCACTGTACGATGTGAAACTTCACGTCGTCGTCGACACCGTATTCTTTCAATATCGGGTATTTCACATTTTTGTCGTCGTTTATCGTCTAGTTTAAGCTCTTTACCGTGAATGGTTTGCGGAAAAGGAACTTTCGAAACTTTGCGTATGCGGCTCCGGGGTTCATTATAGAATTAGATGCCCCGCTGTTGATTAGAATTTTTAGGTCTAAGCTAGGTATGGTGATAAACGGCATTTGTGGTCTACTTGTTAAGGAGTTTAAGTCAAGGTATGCGCTGAGGCTTCTGCTTGAAAATTTTGCGATCCGCTCGGAAAATCGTTTGTTCTTGTGAAATGCAGTTTCTCCCAGCTGATCCAAAAGGAGTAAATTGTTTATTATTGTTATTTTGTTGGTTTCTGTTTGTATACGTCGTCATAGTGGACATAGGCGTCGGTTCTTGTCTTTTCCCGAATACTTGTGAATGCGTTGGGAAATGTCGTTGCACCGGCCTTGATTGAATATTAATCGGATTTTGGGGAAACGGCGTTTGTTTATTTTAAAATGGGGTATTATTTCTCGTATCGAAAAATTTAAAATTGTTAGAATTTGTTTGCGGTCTCTGGTTGAAAGTAATATTCGCGTTATTCGGTTTATTTGGCGTGAACTTTGGCTGTTTGTTGTTGTTGTTATTATTATTACGATGATTCGAGTCTTTTTGACGGATAAAATTGAGAAAGTTCAGTTGTTGCTTATGGTTATCGTAATTTCGGAGTTGCACTAAGCAGTCCTCTAAGGATGGTACAGTTTTGTACGAGATAAAGGAGCGGTACGGCTCCATAAGACCTGCTTTAAATGTGTCTAAAGCACGCTGATTGTACAGGGCCGTTTTGTAGATGCGTAAATTTGGGTCTCTTTCTCTAATTGAGATATGCTCTAATAATTGCTGTAATTTTGCTTTAATCGTTTCATAATACTGATCATAGGATTCACCGTATGACTGGAAACACGTTGTAAGGTCGTTTTCTAACAAAGTTTCGTTTCGCGGGTCCCCAAAACGATTTAGCAAAGTGTCTTTAACTTGGGACCAGGTTAGGCAGTTAGAAACCACGACAGTGTCTCTGGCGGCACCTACTAATTTGGAACAACAGAGTTCGAAAAGCAATTTATTAAAAGTGCAATTTTCTTGACCCGGCGTGTTGTTCTTATATGAACTCAAAAATTTTTCACATTGTTGAAGATAATAGGAGAGATTTTTATTACCCCCTTCGTAAATGGGAATAATTTCCTTGGCAAGATTAATTTCGGAAATGCTAGCCATTTCGATACTAACAATTCTTACTGAGTCTTCGCGCCTAAGGGGTGATCTATCCCTATCACACATAAAGTAAAAATATTTTAAATATTCGTGATATTAATTTTTATAAAAGGTAATCGCAAAAATTCGTGCAATTGATACAATTTCTTAAACGGTATAAGAGCACTAACAAAAATAAAATATTAACTAACAATAAAATAAAGGCATGTATATTACTACAGGAAAAAAATAAAAACTCACAGGAAAAGTATTTTCAGGAGCATGATGTGTCCAGCGAAGAGTTCCACTTCGGTAGAGGATCCCTTGCTGTAGTTTGTTGCATGCCAAGCTCAGCTAGTTGAAGTCCCACAGGCAGTTGAGGTCCTTTAGCAGTTCTTGGTGTTTGCAGATTTTCTTGTGATGGTTTCGTAGTCTCTTGCAGGTTGCCAAGTTCAGTAGTTGAAGTCCCACGAATAGTTGAGGTCCTTCTTTGCACTTGGAAATTTGCTTGAGATCTTCTTAAGATTTTTCTTTATCCCCAATGAAGAATTAAAATTCAACGACACTGGAAGTTGAGCCGTTTGGGGATCCTGTTCGCAGCGCCAGTTAAAGTTTTGTCTTCAAGAAAACACTTTTTAAAAATATTTTCTTTATTACTGTTTCAGCCGTACGACTGTTACAGGAGAACACACTAACATAAAGTCAAAATGAATTCTGATCTAACAATACACAGTAATTCCTATATATAGGGTCTTACCCTAGGTTACGTGCAAGAATCCGTGTACAACAGGACACCTGCATTACATTTGGGTTTTATTTTATAACGTAATAAAAATAGATAAAAACATAATAAAATAGACAAGAGACAATAAATGGTCTAGCCTAAGTAAAATACACAATTTAGGATATCCGTTATTAGGACATAAAATACATGTATCAGCAGTTGGTAGTTCAGATTGGGGGAGTATATGCGTGTGAATCACGTATCCCTATGTATATCGTGTTACATAACTCCTCCCTCCTTTAAGATAGAACTTCCACGTTCGCTAATTTAGAGAGAGAAACATCATTTATGTTCTCTAACTCAAATTGTTGAATTTTAGATTCGCCTTTTGGCAAACATTTTATAAACTTATTTCTAAACACATAAACAGTTACAATAAAAGCAAGAACAATAAGTACAATAGAGGTAAAGGAAAAATGCACGGCGTGCAACACTGGGGTTAAGGTAATTTGTTCGTTAAGTGACGAAGCTTCTTCTTCCAATTCTTTGGTGTTTTCTAGGTGTCTTGGGTGCAGTTCCACTAATTTGCTGGTTTTGTAGCTTCTTATCTCCAAACTGGGAGTGAATGTGAAGTTACTTATTACGTTTTCGAACGTCTGATCGTAAATAATAATTTTACAATTATTTTCAGACGACAGTAATGCAACGCTGGTGATTTCAGCACTGTTGATTTTGTTGCTGCAATCTTCGTAAATTGTCAGCTCGTCGTTGGTCGAGACAAGAAGCTTATCATTGTTCAATTGTGTAAATAATTCGAAGTTGTTTTTGACTCTTGCATAAACATATGAGTTTTCTTCTTTTAACGAACACTGGTTGGTGAAAGGTTTCTGCGTGCAGATGGTTAAAGTTTCGATTGCTCTACAATTTTCACTGGTCAACAGTTCTTCTTTCGCACTTAGCAAATGGTACCGAGCTGGTGGTATCAATACTTCACTCTTCGCATTTGCGATTGGGTATATTTTGATGTATTGGGAATTTAAAGGTTGAAGGATGGGTACATATAATATACATGCTATAATACTTTTGCAGAGACTATTTGAAATTAAGCAAATTCTAATATTTCAAACACGTGAATTGTGTCAAGTGCTGGAAGTTCTGCACGTTGATAAATTAGCACTAAATGATTCATGATGTCATTGAGTTCATTGTTATTAATGGTTTCTAGATTTATGATTCCTGAGAATGCCAATGAAATTGTTGTTACAATACTCTTGAGAACATCTAAATATTTTTGACTTAAGTAGATGTTACACTGCGTTCAGATTTGCGTTTCGATTCTGTTGTCTAATTTCTTAGTAGCTGAGAAGCTTGAATTTATATTGACTTGGATCGCCTCGAGATCATCGTGATATCTAGTCGTAATATGGTTAGCTAAGGAAGTAAATTTGTCCACATACTTGATAACGGACTCTTGGTTTCCGTACAAGGCTTTGATATTTTTGTTTGTGTACGTCGTCATAGTGCACATAGGCGTCGGTTCTTGCCTTTTCCCGAACACTTGTGACTGCGTGGGGAAATGTCGTTGCGCCGGCCTTGGCTGAATATTAATCGGATTTTGGGGAAACGGCGTTTGTTTATTTTGAAATGGGGGATTATTTCTCGTATCGAAAAATTTAAAATTGTTAGAATTTGTTTGCGGTCTCTGGTTAAAAGTAAAATTCGCGTTATTCGTTTTATTAGGCGTGAACTTTAGCTGTTTGTTGTTGTTATTATTATTACGATGATTCGAGTCTTTTTGACGGATAAAATTGAGAAAGTTCACTTGTTGCTTGTGGTTATCGTAATTTCGGGGTTGCACTAAGCAGTCCTCTAAGGATGGTACAGTTTTGTACAAGATAAAGGAGCGGTACGGCTCCAT
>JAUIMV010000089.1:0-10585 GCA_033557775.1 Berosus sp. SLE1611
TCATTTTTGTTGTCTCTATCACACAACACGTCTATGCTTCTGTTGCTATTATACAGGGCTAAAAAATTACCGAAACACCTGAGTTAAAACAACCGTTAAAACATTTTTCAAACGAAGGAATAATAAATTTAAACAAGCCATCGTTTAAATATATGTTTAGTGTACAGGGTGATCTTTTTAGTATGGAATTAATAAATCTTTTCCTTTTCATATATGGTACCCTGTATTTTTTTACAGCTTTTTATTCTAAGAATTTTTCGTAGGAATCAGTTTTTTTATAAATGCAACATTATTGGGTTATAAGCAATTAATCCAAACTCCTAAACATAAAATTACGAATATTTTCCCACATAAATAAACAATCGTATATATTATCTGAACATATAAAAAATAACAAAACAATTAAGTATAATTGAAGTAAAAGCTCAAACTGCCATCTCTGAACCTACTTAATAACGCTTCTACCTCTCAACAACTTAACGCAACAGCTGACAAAAATGTCATTTAAATGACAGTTCCAGGTCAGTCTTAAGCATAAAATAAGTATAACCATAGAAAGAACAATGTAATGTCAAATCAAAACCCTTTAAGAGTCACCAGCTAATTACGTCCTTGTGAATTATTTTCTACGCAAGGCTCGATGAAAACGTACTAGACTAAATTCAAGTATTTCTCATATTTGGATATTTACGATATTTGTAAAAATAATGATTTGCACATAGTTATGTACTTAAATTGCAGACTTAAATGTAATAGATAAGTCGAACAACATCACAGTTATCTAAATAATAACATTCGTCAGTTTGCTCTACAGCACAAATTGGTTTAAACACTACCATGTACCGATATTTTGACACTATGAAAACTAAAAGTATAAATGAACGTTAGAATAATATAAAAGGAGATATAAAATCTCACAATGTTTTTTTAAAGCATCATTTACAAAGTTTTTAATACATACTCCTATTATTTATTAAAATTATTCAAAAACATCACTACAGTGAGCGTGGTCAATTTTTTTGCTATAAAATGTACCAAGTCGCATATCAAATGGAAGGAAATTTAATAAGTAATACCAATATGTAATTAGATTGTATCTTACACTTATAGTTTTTGAGTTATTACAATGTATTGTGTCAATCAAGTAGCTTGTCGGGAAAAATTCGAATTTGAATTAAATGATGGATTGTCATTACCAGAAGTCCTCGATATTCGCATAAGCCAAGTAGCTTTGTAACAAATATTGGTTTTGTTTGTTTCCAGATATCTTTTGTCCAGTATATAATTTTTATAATAACAGCTACTATTATGTGTTTGTTAATAGAATATAACAATCCTATTAGTACAAGGGTCCTAAGCCAGAGTTCAGACTTTTACACTTAACGACACGCTGGGTCACTAAAGAATTACTTTCTTTATGGGTGGAAAACATTAAAAAAGTTGATGAGTGCGAAAAGAACCAACAAGGTGGGTCAAAATAAGTTTCACAAAAGCAGAAGGTGGGATTCCGGAGAGACTTTTTATATTCATTAATTTCTAGCTCTGGAAATACTTAGGAGGTACCCACCTTGATATTACATCAATTATCAACAATAAATATTGACAGAATAAAAAAGCGGCTAACACAAAGCAGCCTCTGTGAAAGCAGACAGGCAGCAGATGATTCTAGCAGAGGCCCGAGGGAAGCGTGGTCCGTCCGCTAGTGTATAAATACAGTCGGGTCCGGATATAACGAGCGCAATGGTTCCATTAAATTTGTTCACTATATGCAAACGCTCGCTATAAACAATTTTTTAATAAAATCGCCTATAATGAGTATATTCGCTATAAACACTACAAGGAGATTGCATATGTCGTACACATATTCATTACACATAAAACACTAGGTTGTAAACATTTATTTAACATATGTAAATATACAAAAAATATATGCCTATAATTCTAATAAAAACATAGAAAATAAAAAAAATATATATTTTTGTTATTGAAAAAACACATTCATTTAAAAAAGTCCGTAATCTTAATTTGGATTGTATTTGTTTGCAACAAGGAATTTTCAATACTTCTTTTAACGAAATCAAACTTTTGCTTTACACTGGTTAGTAAATCATTAAATTCCAAATAAATAGATATTATTCTTATAGCACCAAATATTTCTTGACATCTTGGTGGTTCAAAGATGCTCAATGGTTCTTCATCTTCTTCTTCTGAATGTCTCTCTTCCAGAAATTGTGCTTTTCGAATTTCTGCTGCGATTTCAATCTCAGATAGGTACTCGCAAGTTATCAAACAATCATCGACTTTTTCAAATAATTGAAACATGTCCGAATTTAGAACCATATTCGCAAGATCATTTTTGATAGCCCAGTCGCATAAACTTGTGGAGTCTTCTTTGACTTCAGCTATTAGGTTTTTATGTTTTACTATCTACTGGGCCAAAGGAATCTCATCATCTTCATCAAATTCTGAATGAAGATTAAATTCTGCATGTTTGTAGCAATTAACAATAGTTTTTTTGGGAAACACGATTCCATGCTGTATTTAAACAAAAAATTCCATACAATAAAGAAAAATTAAAAACCTTAGATTCATCCAAATTGAAAATCATTCTACACAAAAATATTTTTTTGTAATGTTGTTTGAGACAAGCGATGATACCTTGATCTATGGGTTGTAGGGCTACTGTTGTAGTGGGTGGAAATAAAACTAATTTGATAGAATTTTGGTTTTCAATTGCAGGATGGGCAGGGCAGTTGTCGATCGGTAACACTATTTTTCTTTTTGTAGATCGTTATCCCAATTTTTATTTCTTTTTCAAAATTTTCTGCTGTTGCCCATGCTTTCTTATTAGCGGTATAATTAACAGGTAATAATTGGCAAGACTTAAAACATCGGGGGGATTTTGATCTCCATATAACATGCAATTGTTTTTTCTCAGTATCTGTCATATTGGTGCATACAAAAACTAATACTGTTTTTTTTGCCTTCTTTACACTTTCTTTTTGAAATTTTAGTGTTTGATTTGGAACTAGTTTACAAAAGAGGCCGGTTTTATCCTTGTTAAAAATATCACTGTCGGAATAACCTCTACTTATTTCAGGCCAAACGTTGTCAAGCTAGTTCTTTTTAGTTTCAGCAGAAACACTTGCGCTTTCTCCATGAATTTTACTTGCTGAGATATGATACCTCTTTTTAAAACGGTCTATCCAGCTTTTTGAGCAGGAAGATGCTTAATTAGTAGGCAATAATAATTTGGAAAATTCTTCTGCTTATACCTGCAGTATTGGTACACTTATCGGCACATTCTGTATACCTTTTTGCTTAAACCACTGAAGTAGTGCTTGATGAACCTCTTTGTTAACTGGTTTTCAAATACGTTTTAACTTAAAAATTTAATGTTTCTGTGATTTTACCTCTATTTTTCTGTAGTAACAGTGGAACTTGACAAATTGTATTTTCTACAAATATCACTATTAGGTGTTTACATGATTGACAATTGTCATAGATTGCATGGTAAACATTCACTACGCCCTATAATAAACAAGTTTGTCTCGTACCTTGATCACCGAAAGATATGGACCAACAAAAAACTGTTTAAGGGCCCCAAGACTTTCATTTCCGAGAGTTAAACAAGAACTCGTGCATCTTTATACAGGAGAGCGAAGGAAGCTTTCGGAAAGCGTCAATGCTATACCAGGGATGGCAAAGTTGTAGTTGTGTTTCCTTCTGGTAAAAAGGCCTCTGTAGTTAACGAGTGTCAGTTGTAGAGTGCTTTGTGTGATCTTTCGAAGTTCCGGGAGTACAGGGACAAGGTTAAGGATGTGGCTGAGGAGAAAGACAGGGATGGAGATAAGAATAAGGACACGGACATGGATATGGACCATAGATATAAGTTCAGTCAGATATCAGGGAAGACTCACCTTGGTGGTTAGTGTATAATTCTATATTAGTTATTTAATTAGCTTGCTGGGTGTTGAGTAAGACGAGTGATGTATTTTTTCCTGTTTATCTTTCATTTTTTACTCGGGGTTAATTGTATGTTATTTTATTATTTTATATCATAGAAGGATAGATAGTTTACTTTGTTTCTTATCTTTTACAGAGCTTATTTAAATTAACAGGTGGCACTGACAGGGCTATATTTTGTTTTTTTTTGCTTTTATAAGTTATATGGCTTTGTTAAATTCTGTGATGTGTGCCAGAAATTATGCAATTTATCTCTGTACTGGCTTAGCATTGCATATATTTATTTTGGTACATATTACCACTGTATTAGTATTAATGGTTTTTAATGTAACTGGCTTTGCTGCCCTGTTCTGATGTTTTTTTTTGGGGAATCCTTTTGCCTTTTTTTGCTTGTATAATGTATTATGTATTTTCCATCGAATGCATGCTAATCATGTTAAATTTATTCAGTATACAGTGAGTTTGTAACTTATTTTGATATCTTGTAATTATTTTTAGAATGTACTTTTTAAATTTAGTTTATGATGCTTTTTGTGCTTTAATTGCTTCATGGGCTGGCTGGTGGTTCTGCACATTGTGAGCATTTATGTGCCGCATACTTGCACGACTTTGTTTTAGCAATACATCTTTATTTGGGATTTGTCCGCCTAGCCTAGCCTAGTCTTAGCACCAGCACTTGTTTTTTTTATTTTTTCATATTCTTTAATTATTTATACAGTTTTATTCTTTTAATTCTATTGTTTAGAGCTTATGTGCTTGCCCCATTCTCCGGCTTGATGTTTGTTGCAATATTTAATTCTATCAAATAATGTTTAGTTTTTTCTAACAGTATTTTTCCAATTATACTTATTCTTTTTTATCTGCTTTTCATTTGACTGAATGATTTTAAAATTTTTTTTATTGGTCTTACATAAAACATGAAACTCATGCGTGGTCACATTAATATTCATTCAATATCTGCCAATTTCCCTAATTTCAGAGATTATATATTGAAGTCTAATTACACTCTTTTTGGAATAAGCGAGACTTGGGTAACACCTCACTTCGATGTTCGTTTATTGAACATTCCTGGCTATGTCTTTTGTCATATTCCTCGCCAAAAAGGGAAGGAGGCGTTGGAATATATGTGAAGAGCAGTATTCAATATACTGTGATTTTGCGAGACATCAAACAGACTATTGAAGAAATATGGATCAGTTTTAAAATACAGAATAGAACCATAATAGTTGGTGTTGTATATCGTCCGGGCGGGGATATTCCTTCTTTCATTGCTAATTTTGAATCTACTTCATCGTCAATGGTAACCTTGGGACATGAAATCTTTACCTGGGCGATATCAACATTAATGCCTTTAATAAATTCAGTAACGCATATAGTAGTTTTTCAACTGTTCTAGAATATTTCTGCCTCAAACAGTTAATAATTGATCTTACCCGAGTTACCCCCTATTCCTCTACCTTAATAGACTTTGTCATTGCCTACATTGACACCGATATTATTGAGACCGCGGTGCGTGACGTCTATGGTCTCGCGGATCGCAGTGTTGTGTATTGTGTTATGAATTTGGTGCCTATGCTCTCGGCGTCTTTCGTTCGCATTTAAATGGATTATAGTAACAACCATTTTGATATATTCAACAATAACTTAATTTCACTACCCTGAGATGATATCGACGATAAAGTTCCTTTTTTCCATGATACTTTGACCGGACTTTTTGAAGTTCATGCTCCTTTTGTCACCCGTTTGCTTAGGGCTCCCTTCATGCCTTGGTATAGAGAGACCATTAAAATTCTCATGAAACACGGGGATAATGCTCGCAGTAGGTACGAGCGTAGCAATAATAGCAATGATCTCGACTATTATAGAGAGCTTCGTAATTATACAATTTTTTACAGCGTCATGAGAAAAAAAAACCTATCTTCCACTATTCCAGCTCAGGTGATAGCAAGAAACTTTGATCACATCTAAGAAAATTTGGTATTCAGTCTAGCAGATTGGAGATCCCAGAGCATTTGCGTTGATGTTATGTTATGTACAACTTTTTCTTATCTACTCAGAGCGTGTCTCCTGCGGACATTGAGCTCCTGCAATACTATAATAGTAAAATACATCAATCTGTTATCCAGTCGCTTGAGTTTCAGCTTACCTCAGAAAAGGAAATATTCAAAATAATTTCGTCAATTCGATCTGACGCGGTGGCAAAGGTATAAAAATGTTTACCCGGTGTGTCCATTTATAGTCAAATATTAATGCCATGTTTTCAACACCTGCTTTTTGCTAAATGTCTTTCCGTCTTGTTGGAGGGGGTCATGTTATCCCAATACCAAACGAGTTAATGCCAATCATCTATCCGACCTGCTTCCAATAAGCAAACTTCCTCTTACAAGTAACATTTTCGAAAAAATTGTTTCATCTCAGCTTTCCCTTCACATCTCAGAATTTAACATTGTTCCTAAAACACAGTCAGGATTCCGGAAGGGCTATAGTTGCGCTAGCGCTCTTATTAATATTACTGATGATATCTGTCGAAATACTGATGAGGGTATGTTGACTGCTGTCGTGCTGCTGAACTTCTCCACGGCCTTTGCTACTATTAATCATGATTTATAGCTATCTATATTTTACACTACATTGGTCTTGGAGATCTGCTGTCCCCCAGGGGTCATTTTGAGAACCATTACTCTTTTCAGTTTTCACTGCAAGATTCCCTTGCTCTACCACTTGCAGTAACATTCATATGTATGCAGACGATACATAAATTTGTCAGACTATTAGCCCTCAAAAATACAGATGAATATATCACAGAATTAAATACAAAAGTTACCAACTTCACTAGCTTTTCTGAAAGACATAAACTCAAGTTAACGTCAACAAACGTTCTATTATCTTGTTTGGGAACAAAGTTGCTAGAAGTATTCTAAACGATAATATTGCAATATCTGTTGATAACACAACTATACCAGTAGTAAATTCTGTTAAAAGTCTAGATCTGAGATTAAAACCGTACATCACCAGATGTCTACTCTCAAACTTTTAATGTCCAACCGTCATATTCTAAACCTGAGTATAAAAAAGATTCTTTGCGATTCTCTGATTTTGTCTCAGTTGAATTACGGTGACGCAGACTAGCGCCATTGCTTAGATGGTATTGATAGACGTCGTATACTGGTTCTTCAAAATGCATACTTAATATTAATTTATGGTGTAAGAAGACGTGATCACATATTTCCCTTCCTTGTCCGATCCGGATGGTTGTATACACGCGGGCACCGGATACTGCATATCGCAACTCTTTACCACATAATCCTGACAGACAAAACGCCTCCTTAACTCTACAATCAAATCAGATTCAGAACAGACAAACACAACATTAACATCAAATTTAGTAACGTTGTAACTATACCATTTCATAGACTGGAGCTGCTTGAAAGGTGTTTTTTTGTATCATTGAAAAAATCTACGACATTCCAGATTATTTAAAATCACTACCTCCTATATCTTTTATAAAACTTATCAAATCTATTTGAGTTAATAAGGAATTCACTTTCTAATCGATGTTTTTCTTTACTCTATACTATATAGTTGCTGCATAGGTCGGAGGGCAGGGGCTGGTGCGGCGATTTCTTTCTTTAAAAATAAATGATCTTGTTGGCTGCGGTGCTATGTTGGCTTGTTGGGGGACAGGTTTTGGTTACAGATGACCATATGTGGTCAATCTGATCCTGCCCTCACATTCATCCACACCATCACAGCTGTGAATGTATTATTTCCTGTTTTTATACATTAACGTTTTTCTATATTTTATATAACTATTTCTATTTTTTATGTTAATGTTGATCATAATGATTTATAATGATTGTAAATTGTGTGGATAATAAATGGATTTAAATGGATTTATTATTTATAAATGGATTTATTAATAAACTAGTCGTACTGCGCTTGGTATGGAATAATGTACAAAACCGGTACACCAGTTTTAACGTGTTTGTGTTATCGTGATATACATATTTTTGTATAATTGTATAAATTCTTAAACACCTAACATTCAACTTTTTGTGATGCGACACCACACACGATTTAAACCGCGCAAGAGTTGACTTCAAGTAAGTACGCCATTACCTTATATAATACAGGTCAACAGGAACAAATTTCAAAAATAAAAGTGAATATTTACTAATGTTATTTATAAAGAGCATTGCAAAGTGGAATTACAATTGGGTGATTAATAAAAGCAAATAACATTAATGAACCTTATGTGGTGTCAATGATCAATTCAATAATAAATTAAACAACATCAAAAATGTTCTGCTGATAAAACTATGACAAAAGTATATGTCATTTATACTTAAAATGTGGCTTAAAGTGTCTGATAGTTTATGATAAACGTATAAAAAATAAAAACAATGTGAGATAGAGATTGTTGTTTATAAAGTATTTTTCAAGTAACTTTAGACTAATGCTTATTGCAGTAAAACATTAGCTCTGTTTACGCATTTTTTAAAACCCAAACAACAGCATTTTTCAATAATTTGTCATGTAGAAACAGTTCCTATTTTTTTGCAATCATCAGTACACTCACAGTTAGTTCATTTTCAACTCAAAAACTATTGTAGGTGTTTTTGTAAAGACGAATTACTGAAGATTAAGGCGCCGGATTGACAATTGATTGATGTTGTCTTTCTGTTTGTTGTCCTTAAAAATAAAAGAACTCAATAAATCGAATAATATTGTTACGATTTCATGTGTAGGATATCATCCACTTATTGTAGCTTATTGTTTGTTGACCTAAATGCACTACAGATTACTGTCGATCTGCTTATGGTCTTCTGAGGATGCTGTACTCGAACCGCCATGTTCTTGACCAAAAGCTGAAACTCTACATGTGTGACTTGTCAGTGCTTTCCAAATATAATTATTGTGATATCATTTACTCTCCTTGTCTGATTAGTGCTGACGTGAAGCGCGTTCAAAATGCTTGCTTGAGGTTTGTGTATGGTATGAGCAGGATACAGCATATCTCACAGGAATTAACGGTATCTTGTTGGTCAAACATGGCACAGAGTCGGTTCATGCACTCGGCTTGTACACTTCACAGAATTATTAATACTGCCACTCCTTCGTATCTATATAATAAAATAAAATTCAGAACTGACATACATAATATTAATATAAGATTTAAGAATGTTATTTGCATTCCTAAGCACAGACTAGAACTTTTAAAAAATCAGTTAGTTATCGCATTCCTAAAGTTTTCAGTGCCATTCCTGAATAGATAAAACGTCAATCTCTGTTGTCTTTCAAACATAATTTAAGGATCCAGCTATTAGATAACACAATTGTCATATGACAAGCCTCAATTACTTTTTGTCTGTGTTCATTGCTTGGCCTTGCTATTAGGTAGACGTGGAGGGGAGTATATATTGTGGGTGCTACATAATATAATAATAAGGTGAGCCAGAACAGAGGGCCATGTGTGGCCGACTGATGTGGTCCGATTGTTTTTGGCGGCAGTAGTTTTCACATTACAGACTTAATATATAATAAAAATCAAATGTATGTTGGTAAAACAATAAAGAATTATTCAAATATTTAAGAAAATACGTTTTTATATTACCTTTTCAATTTCTATTTTCAGATTGACTTTGTGTTGTGGTGCTTCTATAGCATTAAGATATTTCATGTCTATTGTTGTTTCATCTTGTTTCAATCCTAATATAGAACTATTCTCAACTGTATCTTCTTCAGAATTTATGTAATTTGGTATGTTGTCACTATTCTCAAATTTTATTGTTGTATATATTGTTTCATTGTCCTTGCCAGACTGCCTACAATCTTCACTTTTTATACTTTCCATGTTAGCTGGTATATCTAAAACACTTCCTGATACCAATTTTCAATTTTTACTGCTTACTTAAAATCAACTGTATGCGTTATTAACCCTAGAAAGATAGTATGCGTAAAATTGACACGTGTGTGGTCGAAATATTTCTCTCTCTTTCTAAATATTGCGAATACGTCACAGTATTTAGGACATCTCAGTATTTGCTCGGCACTTGCCTGAGGTAGACGTGTTACTGAGGTAAATATCGCCGATTTAGAAATATAATGACTGTGAGTCAAAATGACACAAGATTATCTTTTAAGTCAGTTTTAAGAATTTCACAGGTTCCAGAGGTGGAGTGGCCTCGCCGAGCGGCAGATTCTTTGTCTGCTGCCTTGGCATGGTTAATCTGGCGCCTGGTTGGTAGAAGGCTTAGAGTACGTTTCTTTTTTTTGTTTTAAGTTATATCTGTTTTCGTTGTTATGCTTTCTGTCAATAAAGTAAATTTATTATTATTTATTATTATATATAATTGGATAATTGTGTTGTTTTTTCATCTGATAGTACCTGGTTATGGCTAGTGTTCTTATTTATGTTGTTTTTATCTTGTTCTGGTGCTGTGTCTAAAAAACTTCATAATGGGAAGTAGCAAAATGGATGAAGACGATATTTTGTCTGCTCTTTTAGAAAGTGATGACGAGCTTACCTATATGTTGGTCAAAGATGGCGGAAAGTAAAAATCGTGATCAAGATTTAGATCAAAATAAATTGATCAAAGCCATAACCAGGTACTATCAG
>JAUIMV010000008.1:0-15382 GCA_033557775.1 Berosus sp. SLE1611
TGTAGTCACGGACGTCCAAGAACAGCAGAACAAACAAGACTTATTATTAATTTCTTTTTGATAATGTTCAACTTTCCACGGTTAGTTTTTATTGTTTTATATGTAGCTTATACATCAGGTTTAGCTTGGTCCGTATACACAGTATCACTATCCATAGTATTGGCAGAAGATGTACATGTACATCACGTCCTCAACTGTGGTTAAAAATATTGTTGATTTGTTCCTTTTGTTTTCGTAGCAATGTTTTTATACATATCAACACAGTACACAACTCTATGATTTAGATATATAAAACACAAAGTTAAAGCATAGGAATTATTGATAACTTGCAAATTTAACGTAAATCTTTATACATAACCTCAAATCATGCAAAACGAATTGAATGACAGCTAGATTTTAAGGCTGGCCCACAAATATTCGCGGTACATGGCAATAATTTTGTAAGAAGTGATTTGAAATCAGGCTGTGTTTTTGAATTATCTCGCTACGCCAGCGAAAGAAGAGAGAGATAGAACTCGTATTAGATAGACGCATAGATAAGGAGAGAAGTAAGAAAAGATGCAATTGTATCATCCAAGTTTACTATTAAAAGCAAATGACAATGGTCATTGCTTTGTCATTTGAGATTTGCGGATTATATCAAAATATATTACGTTAGTCAGTACATTATTTATCAAAAATACTGTTTTATCTTGGAGAATGTTGTTGAAGTATGTACAAATTTTGCTGTAGTGGTAAGTGGTAGTGGATTATTAATATAATTTTTAATTTTATCGTGTTTTAAATCACCGATGCGAAATTCGATGTAGCTAGATATAATGACCTAGGGCATTTTTTGACAAAGCTTGAAGCAACAGGCCATAAGTATCGCCATTTTCGTGATATAGCTGTTGAAAAAATTGAAAAAATTATTTTATTCGTAATACGCACACGTTTCCACACCACCTATGAGTTAGTGCGCTTGACGCTCTATTTTAAAGTGGGTTTACCGGTAGGCCTATTCCACGATCTATTTTGATCCTATTGAATTCAAAAGTATTTCATGAAATACAAATGCAGTATTGGAAATGATGAATGCTGTGTAAATTATTTCATTTATAAATGAAAAAATAATTAGGAAAAATTATTCGTCGGACTTCTTCCTGCTGGATACAAATATGTTGCTCTAAAAGTGATGCATCATATGGCTCATCACTTATATCGTAACTATCCTCATCTAGTATCGATTCAACATTGGAGCACGATTGCCCTTGACAATTAGTACATGCTAATGAACAAAACAGTCCAACCGATGATAGTCCAACCTTTTTACAGCCGCACATTTAGCATTGCACTCGGTTTTGCAATGGCAAAAGATAGTGTTTAGGAGTTTTTCTAGTGCAGGTGGGAGTAACGTATGCATTGGTTCCAATGTATTGTCAGCTAACTTCCAACCCCAGTCTTCTGGATTCATTTTATTACCAAGCCACACTTGAACTTGATAATAATATACCCGGAATAGATGTTGTTGAGCAGCAGCAGAGGATGGTGGAAGCCAAGCTAATTGCACTCGTTTTTTATTATAAGTTTTGTTTTGTATAAGAGTTTATCCCAGCAGGTAACTTTTTTTGGAGCTCGGTACATACAAAGAAGAAAGCGAATTCCGTTAGTGATTATAACTTTTGGAGCAGATTTACTATCTTTAAAAACTTCAACACAATTAATTAAATTTTGTTTATCGAACAATTTCAAAACCGTTGAAAAATGCTGATGTTTATTTTGGCATGTTGGAAAAGCACATAAACTTTTTGATGAATATTTTTTCCGAACGCTGCTGAGTCTTTCCCGGTTACAAAAAGTAAATAATTTTTTCTGCTGTTGTTCGAGCAGTAAGTTATACCAATAAATCGACATCTTCCCCAACAGCAATAGTTGTATTTGTTGAGTTTGATTGTTCTATTGTCGCTTCAATGATCAGAATATCAGCATAATGTTCAGCCTGTTTTACAAGAATATTTTCAGTAGTAAATGTTTCTTTTAACATTGAAATAAACCGAGACTTGTTGTGGGTGTTTGAAACAAATTTCTGTTTGCTTTTGTGAACTGTCGTAAATTCATCAAAATAACATCAGAAGATATAGTTATTGTAGCTCCACGTCGTTGTTGTGCGCCTTTAATATTTATATTACAATCGGTGTAAACATCAAATACTACAGTCACTCTATGGTCAAAATCTCTACGTAGATACTGAACATATTTTTCTAAAATATTATGAAATGTTTCTTCGTGATCCAGCCAAGTTTTTGACGTTCATTTATACTCTAAAAATTTCATAATTTGTATGTATAAGTCATATGGACTCATAGTTTTACCTGTATAACGGTTCAAAAATGTATATAAAATTACATTAACATGCATATTAGGAATAAAATAATTTTTTCAATTTTTTTAACCGCTATATCACGAAAATGGCGATACTTACGAAAAAACAGTGTTGAAAGATTTTGTGTTGAGAATCGGATGATCTACAATTTTTGTCTGAACTATTGCGGCTGTAAAACTCACCGTTTAGCTAGAAAACGTGAAAACCCATTTTTGAAACCTTTTACCATCAATCAATTTTTTTGCACAAGGGGGATCGGACTTTTCACAATTCATTTATAATAGTATTCTGAACATTCATACCAATTTTTAGCTCTATGGGAATTTTTGTAGCCTTCAATGTCTTATTTTACCGGACTAATGTGCATGTAAAAAACTAAATGACAAGCAATCACTCTGATTGACAAATCTTTTCCAAGCTTTATGAAGTTTGTTTTTCATTGACCGTTCTTATAGTTATAAAACTGTACCAGTTGGGAAACTTATTACTTCGTTGCTACGTAAGTGGCACTGCCGTTTTAATTATATAATTTAAAATGTTATAAAAGTTTTGAACCTGGGTATTAACACCTAGGTTGTGAAGTTCAAGATTTCATTCGGATACAGCAATTCTATAATTAACCAAATTATAATCAATATTTCTAAAATCATACAAAGGCATACGTGAAGCGCACATGAATTTAATTGGACAATGTCTTACTTATACATCCAGCGCACGATGATGACCATTGTCGAGAACCAAAGGATTACTTACACTCGCAATGGGCAACTTGTTGGTGAGCACCAAATCAGTATCCTTCCATCAGTGGCGCAGCGAGCTTAACTCGCGCCCGGGGCACAATACCTTTTAGCGCCCCCCATTTGAAAACCATATAATATTGCGGACCATCTGGCGCCCCCTCGCTACGCCACTGCATTCCATTGTCATTTATGACGTGATTAAATTGATAAATTCCACATTGATATATGGCATAAAGAAAAACTACAATGCTGCCATCATTATTGCAAGATATTGAATACTACGCCTGCTGATGGACAGACACACAACAGATGGCAAATTTTCGTCGCATGTTAAGACAAAACATTCATTTGGTATTTTGTATTCACAACATCATTCAAATTGTCTGTGAAAACATTCATTGCTTGCCGATCGTGTAGGGGCAAGTAGGCACAGCACATGTGAAAATAGCCACCTTCAGGTAGCTCAACTTACAGCGACAGAATACTCCCATGCTGTTCATTTATATTTAGTTGTGAAGAAACAGGAATCAAGACACCACCACCTATAGGTTTTAAAAACATATTTGTTTCACGATCACAACGAATCACCAAATACACATCAGCACACAGCTCTGAACTTAAAAAGATTGGTTGTCTGTAAAGTCGGTTTATGGACGATAATTTTACGTGATAACGTCATAAGACACGTTATCACGTAAAATTATCGTCCGTAAACCGACTTTACAGATAACCAATATTTTTTCATGCAAAAAATTAACAAAACGTCTATATGTGGCGGGGGATCGAACCGCGAGCAGCATGTGAAGCGCGCACTCTACCACTGAGCTATACCCGACTCTGATAAAGGTAGCGCTATAATGAAACAAATCCAATTGTTGATCTGACAAATATAAAAGATTTTCTCGCACGGTGGTTGGCCGGTTCAACTTGTCATTTTAGACACATTGTTATGAGTTGTGTGAGGTTAAACATTAATTTTAAATCTTAGCGTGCTCAGGCTGAACGTAACAATGAGTCAGGATTTTTCGTGCGTGCAGCCGGCGTTATATCGATTTTAAAAGACGTTATCACTTCAAAAAAAAAAGCACCGGTAACCAAGCCTCTGTTATAAAAACGAGCATTTAAATAAAATGTCTCGGTTGTTGTCCTTAAACACGTCAGATTTTGATATAAAATTTAAAAATCAAGAACCTTTTGTCGAAATCACAGACGAACGATCAGGCTTTCTTACCAATAGTTTTGCATCGCGCACTCGGCAGTATTTATAGTTCTTTGTTTTATCTTAGAAACTAGATTGTTATGCTGACATAGCCTAAATCGTTGAGATTTTGTGAACAAGGCATATTTTTATAACGTCATTTTGACTTGTGTCATGTTAATGAACAAAACTTCCTCTACTTCTTAAGTCCTTATCCATTTAAAGAATGTTGATGACAATTCTGTCATATTCGTTTCGATCCTGTGGAGCTGTGCAAAGTGTATGGGCATCGAAGTTTGTCCAGTCTCCTATATTCTTAAGGCACGAGTATCTCTCCTGATGCCTCTCTTTCCTTTGATCTTTCCCTCCATAATCAGCTTTAAGGCTTTGTATCTGGAACTTCTGAATATATGACTCATGTTGGCAGCCTTTTTTCTTTTCACTATTTGTAGCACTTTTCTAAACACTCTCGTTTCAAGAGCATGAAGTTGGTTCACGGTACTAGCCTTAATTGTCCATGTTGCCACCCCATACAATTCAATTCAATTCAATGGTAAGGTGATTTAACGTGCCTCATAGACACGGCCCCCATTGGGCAGGAGTTGAGATACGCTCAACAAGCGTCGACTGCAGAGCAGCCTACCAGTTTTGACTTCAGTGTAAACACGTCCGTTCTCCACTGGTGGGGAGGAGAACCACCATCCAACTCACCTCCGCCCCCACGAGGCCGACACCAACGGAAGAGAGTGCAGCCAGCCGCACCGGGCTGGTCTATTCCCCCGTGGTACCTATGTTAGGGAGAAAACCACCTTTAATAGTCATAAAGAGGCCCGTTAACCCAGAGACCTGGTATTGGGTACTCACGTGTAACTTAGAGATACGACCAAGAAGTACCATCGTACCGTCGCGACAAACCGACAAGCGCCGGGCATAACCCTCCCTGTTGAGTACTGTAGGAACCGCCTTGTGAAATGTACCCTACAGCAATCGGCTAGGCAACCTAACAGTTCCAGGGGTACACGCCACAGGTCAACGTTATACCCAAATGATGCTTTGAGTGACACCATCACGCACCGCACGCCCGTGAACGCGCTTCCAGTCCTGCATCGCTTACCTGCGTTGCCGTTGCCCAGAGATCTGGGATAGGTTGGACGCATGACAAACAGGTAAGAAGTCACTAGTAGGAGCATTTAACCGCAAGTGGCGTATTAAGTGACACCACCAGACACCGCAGCCCCACCCGTACGGTCTCCAAAACCATGGAGTGCCGAGTGAGGAATTTCTGTTTCTTTTGGTGTTGTCACATATATGTGTGTAAATAAGTAATAAAATTCATATATTGTTTATTATCACAGAAATACTTGAATAATTTTGTTTTTTCTTTCCTCTGGAGTGTATGAACTGCATTCAAATTTTATAATTTATTTTTCAGGGACCTATGACGCTATTGACTTTTTTAATACACACTGTAAACTAGCCTCGCATGGCGTAGCTACAGTAACATTTGTTGGTAAAATACCCTTTTATATGAGGGGTTTTTGTGTTATCTATCGAGCTATAAAATGGAGAAGTTAGAGGACAAACATTTTTTTTTTTTTAATGTAAGAACCATTAATAGTAACACACTCATTCCAAAGTTTCTCTAATAATGCTATTCCTTAGAATATACATACATATATATACATATACATATACATATATATACATATATAAAGGCTGCAGGCAATAAAGTATGTATGTATGTATATGAAGAATTTGTCTGTAATTGGTTGTGTATTATGTTAAGGTCCTGAAAATAATATTAATTTACTTTTTGTAGATATAAACTAGAAACTCTAAACAAGTGTGAAGAAGTAATCTTGAAGCTGCAAGCAAAAGTCGTAAGTATTTCCGTTTCTTCATTGGCAATTGCTATCCCATTGCCTATTTAGTATACCATTAACCGAGAAAATTATTTTCTCGTTCATGTATGCTATTTTCCCAGCAAAGGGTTAAATCAATAAGCTCTGGGAATAACGAATACAATTTTATTAGTACGTTGCCTCCAAATTTTAAACACAATTTATTTTGTAATTTTAGAGCCAAAACCAGCCAAACGTGCCGAAAGCTCCATTGCCTAATAGGCCGGCTGTGCCACAGACAGAAGATAAAACCACTAGTGAACTACAACATATCCCTGGTGCAAACCCACCCAATCCAAATATATTTTGTAACATAAATCTTGAGCCACCTCCAGTGGATGCCAGACAAATTATCAATGCATTAAAACTCAACGTAGCAAGGGCGAAACTCAATTGCCAGTTCACACCTAAAAGTCCTAGCCCAGAACGGGAGATGATGCCGTTTCTACCGAAACTTATTCCTACTGAAAAAGTTCCTATATGGCAGTAAGTATTTTAAACGCATTACCATTAATCATAATTGAATAGATTTAAAAGTATTTTAAGTAGACTACCATTGAAGATGTGGCAATTCACCTCAGCTTGTTAAAAAAAAAATAAAATTCAAGCAAAACAAACAAATTACTACCTATCACCTTCCTAAATGATCAGGTGCTGGTACCCCAGTTCTGAGTAATTTAAGTTAACGCAAACCCTTACAAACACCAAAAACCAGCACATTTTGCAAAACAAAAATGGCTGCCATCAGAATTCGGATAGATAAAAAAATTTAAGAAAAGTGTTTTTAGACTCAAATAATGTAAGAATCAACAGTGAAAATATTTCTTTCTGGATCACTTGACATGGACTGACCCATATACGACTCTTACCCAACGCACTAAGACAGATTGGGACACCTATAGCGCATCTTCAACAGTAATTAAACATTCTTTTGTTTTATTAGTATTATTAGACTTGTAGATAATGTATATTGTATTTTTTGCAGGAATCCGGTGTCGCCAGAACCAGGAGAATTTCTAGATGAAGACAGTTTTGGTGAATCAGCTGCGCCTTTGAGATACACTAACTTCGAGCCAAGTATTTACACCCAGGCAGCGGAAGCTTTGGCCGCACATAAAAATCCACCACCTGTAATAAATATACCAGTTATAATTCCTGAAGTGGCAGCTCCACCGTTGAGCATGGCTGACTTGGAGCAGCTAGAAAAGGTTGACGTGCCATACGCTCAAAGCCTGGAAGATAAGAATAACCAAAAGCAACAAAAGAAAGAGCCGGAAAGTCACTTACATTATTCGATACCGCATAAGATACCCAGCTCAAAACCGAAAACTGTTAAAGAATCTGATAAGAGTAATGGGTCGTCAAGCCTAGATTCAAGTAGTGATAGAAGTAGTGAAAGTGGGAAAAAGACTGAAATAAATAAAACAGTAGATAGCTCAGAGAAGAAGAAACATGAATCTAAAGGACATAAAAAGAGCGACAAGAAAGATAGTTCCGATACAGAAAAAAAGAAGTCAAAAGATGAGAAAAGGAAGTCGGAATCGAAGCATAAAAGTAGTGAAAATAAAAAGGATAGTGATAGCAGTGACATAGAAAAAAAGAAGCACAAAGATGAGAAAAGGAAACACGGAAGCAAAGACGATAAAAAGAAAAATGAAAGCAAAGACGAGAAAAAGAAACACAAAGAAGACAAGAAGAATAAAGAAATTGATAAAAATGAAGGAGAGAAATCAAAAATAAAAGACAAAAGTAATGAACATGGCGATGACATGGCAAAAAGCAAAGAATCCAAGTCTGATAAACACAAAAAAGATGATAAGTGTTCAAAAACCAGTGATAATGAAAAAACGATTAGTGAACCTAACAAAGATAGCAGTAGTAAAAAAGAACTAAATAATACCACAAAATCAACAGAATCTCAAAAGAATCTATCAGAATCGGTTAAAAGTTTGATGCAGTTTAACCTGTTTGAAAACCTTGATGTAATACCAAAGAAAGTAGAGCTGAGTCCGAAAACAACCAAAGCCGTGGCAAATAAACCAGAACTAAGTAATGTAAAACCAACTCTTGAGAAACAAGAGAATAAACCGCAAGTGTACGAGCGACTAGCTGATAAGTACAGAAAGAAACCCAGAAACAATAGTTTAGAAGTAGCGATAGATAAAGACGTCGAACAGATTATACAGAAGAAATTGGACAGTGATTCGCGAATACCTTTTCTTAGCAGCCCTACCTCAACACCTAATAGTGACTCAAATCTTGACACAAAATCCACTTCTGATTCCAGTAACCAATCAGTCAATTTTCGGGATCAACCGCTGCTGCCATGGCTGCAACCTTCTGGAAGGGAAATAATGCCCAGTCTGAACTCACCAAAACAGATACCAACGATAAATACCTTAAGTCCATTCCAAACAAACCAGGCACTAGCCAAAAGCAATTTCAATGCACCGATGCACAGCAACCAAAGGTTTCCCCTTCCGTGCCCGATGCCTCCTATGCCACCAGTAAATTTATCCGGCGATAATCCATTTGCAATGAACGCTTTATACAACCAACCGACGAATATGCAAATGAACCACAAAATGTACTCGAGCACTATTAACGTGAACCAAAACATTATATTACCTCAGAACTTCCAACCGAAGCAGTTTAATCCATTTGAGCCGATCCGGAAAGAGGCTGAATATGACTTGAGTCAGGGGCCGCCTGTTGACTTCTACCCAGGCACTCCCAACCCCTACCAGGATGAACCGCCACGGCCCCAATTCCCTAACAGATTTGGTAATGTTGTTCCTTCCCCAACTATGCAAAACGCTCCGCTCCCTCCGAATCTAAGCAGCTTTCGACCAGAAGCTTTTAGAAATGAACCACATTTTGGAAATGAACCACACTTCGGAAATGAACCACATTTCGGAAATGAACCCCATTTCGGAAATGAACCCCATTTCGGAAATGAGCCACATTTCGAAGCGAGATACGGAAGGGATCCTCGAGATCCCAGACTTTTGAGGGAGGCTTACCATCAGGACAGAACAAACAATATAGTTATTAGAACCAACGATCAGATGAACATGCGAGGTGATTTCAGGAGGGAGGACGATAGGGCTAGGAGTTTTCTTATGCACAGGCGTGGCTCAGTTGCCGTAGACGAATTCTGCGACAGGCGTGAGAGGCCTGGGGGTTTTATGCAAAGGCGTGGCTCAGTTTCCGCAGAAGAGATCAGCGACAGGCGTGACAGGGCAAGGGAAGAACCCAGCTTTAAAAGTAGGGACCCTAGATTAAATAGAAGCGCGAGAGAACAAGACATTAGGGGCAGAGAAAATAGGTATGATGATAGAAACAAATTCGATCGCCCTAGAGAAAGTGAAAGAAACGCATCAAAGGTAGACGTACCAGAGAAGCCGTTACCAAAGGAAGACGGAAAGAAACCTCGAGATGACCCTATCAAAACTAAAGAAAATAGAGATGTTGAAAGCAAGATTAATTTAGAGAAAGAACGTCGCAGTCGCTATGACGAAGTCTATTCGAAACTTGACAAAAGTAAAGAAAAAGCCCCGACGCTTAAATCTCCCCTCGACAGTCTTTACGTTGGCAACACCACAGCAAAAGTAAGCACCAGTTTTCAGAATTTCAAGATCCCCAAAAAAGTTAGGCATGAAAGTCCCGAACCAATTGCAGATGATAAAGATAAAGACACTGAGCAGGAACCTGCCGCAGAAGCTCCAAAAGCAGATGTTGAAGTTAGCGACAGTAATAAAGAAAAAGAAAACAAAAACGAAACGGAATCAAAGCCTAGTAAAAAAGAGAAAAAGAAAGCGAAAAAATCGGAAAGTACAGACGAAACCTCAGATTCTAAGGAAAGTGATGAAAGTTCCGATGAGGCGACTACATCAGGAACTAAAAAGAAAGACCTCAAATTGGAACTGTTAGAAAAGCTGTTGAAAAAGAAGAAAAAGAAAAACTTAGAAGGTGACCTCTTGCAATTACTAAGCGTTTTAGTGGATCAACACTCGAAGAAAAAGAAGAAAACAAGGAGAATTTTGGAGAGTTCCGATGAAAGCAGTGAAAGCGAGGAGTCCAGTGGAGAGAAATCAGAGCCGGATACCAAACCCAAAAAAACAAAAACACCTGAAAAAACAGTAAAGAAAAAGACAAAAAAGAAAACAAAAGCAGAAACTATGACTAAAGCTGTTGAAGAAGAGCCTGCTGCGCCAGAAAAAGAAATGGAAGTAGAAAAAACAGAAGACACGAAAGAATCGAAAGCTCCAGAAGAGGTTAAACCTTCAGAAGGGCGAGTGTTGAGAAGCAAGCGCTTGATTGAAACAAAAGAACTGGTTGTTGAAGAAATTAATAAACCAGTTACACGAAGTAGACGAAGTAAAGTGTCAGAAACACCACAGCCTTTAGAAACTGGCGAAACAGATATGGTAGAATCGAGTGAAGATGTTAAATCTGTTGCAAGTGATTCCAGTACAAGAACCAGACGGAGCAAAGTAGCCGAAACACCACAGTCTAAACCCGTTGAAAGTGACAAAACAGAAACAGCAGAAGTTGGTGAAGATGCTAAATCTGTTGAAGGTGATTCAGTTTTAGATGACTCTTCAGGTGAGGTCAGCAAAGGTGGCATTCCTAAAGCGCTCAAAGCAAGAAGGACAAGCCTTTCTAGCAAAAAGTACAAAGCAAAAACTGTGGATTCAAGTGAAGATGTTAAATCGGTTGCTAGCGATCCCGTTACAAGAACCAGGAAAAGCAAAGCAGCTGAAACACCACAGCCTGAACTTGTTGAAAGTGACAAAACAGAAACGGCAGAAGTTAGTGAAGATGCTAAATCTGTTGAAGGTGATTCAGTTTTAGTTGAACCTTCAGGTGAGGCCAGCAAAGTTGGCATTCCTAAAGCTCTCAAAGCAAGAAGGGCAAGCCTTCCCGCTTTTAGCAGAAAGCACAAAACAAAAACGGATTCAAGCGAAGATATTAAATCGGATGCAAGCGATTCCGTTACAAGAACCAGAAAAAGCAAAGCAGCTGAAACACCACAGCCTGAAGCTGTAGAAAGCGATAAAACAAAAACGGTGGATTCAAGCGATTCCGCTATAAGAACCAGAAAAAGCAAAGTAGCTAAAACACCACAGCCTGAAGCTGTAGAAAGTGATAAAACAAAAATGGTGGATTCAAGTGAAGATATTAAATCTATAGCAAGCGGTTCCGTTACAAAAACCAGAAGAAGTAAAGTAGCTGAAATATCACAGCCTGAACCAGTAGAAAGTGGCAAAACAGACTCTGTGGAACCAAGCGAAGATGTTGCAAGTGATTCCGTTACAAGAACGAGAAGAAGCAAAGTAGCTGAAACAGCACAGCCTGAACCCGTTGAAAGTGACAAGGCAGAAATGGTCGAAACAACCGAAGATGTTAAATCCATTACGAGAACTAGAAGAAGCAGGCTGGTGGAAACGCCGCAGCCAGCACTTATTGAAACGGACAAAACAGAAACGGCAGAAGTTGGTGAAGACGCTAAATCTGTTGAAGGTGATTCAGTCTCAGAAGGCCCCGGAGATGAACCAGGTGAGGTCGGCAAAGGTGGCATTCCTAAAGCGCTCAAAGCAAGAAGGGCAAGCCTTCCAGCTTTTAGCAAAAAGCACCGGCGATCTGAGCTAGATAAGCTTCATGAAGACATCCGAGAGATGATGCTGGGAAATGACGAATTTACAGTGAACGAAAAACGGATTTGCACTCAAACACAAAAGATAACGGACTTTACCGAACTCGACTCGCCAAAAACAAGAGCCTCTAACCTTAAAGTAATTGTTGAAAAAATTGACATCGAAAATAAAGATGTGGGCGGCTTAGAGGATGTAGTATTTAAATCCAAAAATAAAGATGCGGATAGTGATACTGTTGAATCTGACATACCGGTACCGCCACCGCCGCCGCCTCTTAGGAAAAAGCCAGGTCCAAAACCTAAACCTAAAAACAAACCTGGTGATAACGGCGCTGTGGGCGCACCACCGAAGATGAGGCTAAAACCGGGCCCCAAACCTAAGCCTAAGCCTATTGATTCAACAGATACCGAAGACACCGACCCAAAATCATTGCCAACTTTGAGGAAAAGAATACTTACAAAACCTAAACAAAAAATTAACTATGCGGAAGTTGACACGGAAAGTGAAACGGTGTCCTCCACAGCGACCCCTAAGGAATCCCAAGATGAGGAACAAATCGACGAAGATAGAAAAGTCTTGAGAAGCAAAGTCAAGAAAAAGCGCGCGAGCAGTTGGGCGTCAGGTGTTATTACTAAAAAGAAACGCAAAGTCGCAAAGGGCGATCTTGATGGCCAAAACGAATCGGCAGAAGCTTCCGAAAGCGAATATTCCGAGGAGGACAGCACGGACGTACCCGTCGAACCCGAGTTTGTGGAACCCAGCAAAGACTATTATTTCGTCCCGAACAAACGCATGAAGTGCAAATTGTGCAGCTTCGTCACAGTCCACATGACGCATCATTACCGCAACAGCCACCCCAATTACGAAAACTTCATCTCCAGGCTCTCACCGGAAGAATCGGAGAAAGCCATCGAGGAAAGTTTGGAGCACGACTATAACAGCGTGCTTGAAGTGGACACCTACAGCGCGGACAACAAGAAGTCGCGCTTCAACTACCAGTGCCGCTTTTGCAAGAAGGCGTATTCGAACTCCACAACTGATCTGTTCTACGAGCACCTAACGCAACATACTGGCGAATACCGGTACCACTGCCCGAATTGCATTTTTAAGACACCAAACAAAAAGTGCTTGCGGACACATCTGCACCAATCGCACAATTTGTCGATGCAGGTGGCGCAAGCCTCATCGAAGCCCATGAGGCCCTCCCCGCCCAATTTCAAGTACGTGTTTGCCTACATTTGCCAAGAGTGTCACTTCTTGCAGACACAAAAGCACCTAGTGGTGGAGCACTTCAAAATCTACCACGGCAACCGTAATATAAAGGTCCAAAAGATCAGCATGTCAATTGCGCCTTCTTTGGGCGAGAAGCGCGAGGCTGATAGTACTGTTGCTGATACTACTGTGGCTGATACTGAAGAAAGTGTGACTGCAAAGGCTGACGGTGAGAAAGCTGTTATTGAAGAAGCCGAATCTGAATTAAAAATTGGGGTGAAAATTGACGGTGACAATAAAAATGCGCTTGGAGCTAATTTGAAAACCGATGAGGCCGACGAAAAGGTTGAAGTTAAAAAGATTATCAGACGGTACAAGCCGGGGCCCAAGAGCAAAAAAAGTTTGCTGCTGATCGAAGAGGTTGTAGAGCCGGAAAGAATTGAAAGTGAGGAATTGATAATTAAAAATGAAGAAGCAAACGCAGACGACAATGAAGCGAGTACTGTGGAGAAGGCACCAGATCCTGAAAAAGCTGTGGCTCCGCAGAGGAAACAGCTTGAAAGAAATGTTTTCACCTGCGACACTGATATTTTATTGGAAGAAAACCAAACGATCAATGAAGATCGATTTAAGAAAATGGAACAAATAAATCATAATTTAAAAGCAGCGAGAATATCCATCGCCGATAAATTGCACAGCAAACTAGACGAAACAAGTGTTGTTGCTCAGGAAGTTGAAAAGCCTGACGATGCAACTCAGGTGGCACATGTGTCCCAGTCTGCAGACTCCCCGCCAGTCTTACACATACCAGAAAGCACAACAAGCTTATTGCAAGAGATTACTGAGGCAACAGAAGCAGCAAGCGTTGACAAACCTTCAGAAAATGCAGACAGGCCTAAAGAATATCCAAAGATTATGATTAAAAGCGTCCAGTCGCTTAATGAAAGTGTACTGAAAACACCGCCCACAGAAGGGAAGCTGTCCCAGGTTTTGGCTTCGCCGAAAAAGCCTACGCCAATTTCTAACATTATTAACCGCCTGCAAGACCAACTTCAAAGCGATTCTGTGGTTGTCGACGTCAACAACCCGCCACCGTTAAAGCCTCTAAGCGAGATTAACATAACTGCCTCTACAGTGCTAGAATTGGGGCCGATAGAAGTCCACGTTTTAAAAGATAAGTTTGTTTTCTCGTGTCTTGCACCTACTTGTGCCTTCACAACTTCAGATAGTACTCTGTACAGTCAGCACCAGACTACAAAGCACGGTGACTACGTGCTCAACTTTACAAAGTGTACCATATGTGACACAAAAATAGAGAAGCAAGGTGATGCCCTGACGATAGCTGACGCATTCGAACACCTGCAACAATCCCATTTGAAACAACATGCCGAAGAACATGAAAAAGTTAAAAAAGGAAAAGCTGTAAAAGGAGAAGCTTTGAAACAGCCAGAACTATTAAAAGCAGTAGATGCTGACGGTGCATCTACCAGCGCAGCACCTGTACAAGAAAATCCACAAGAACCCATCATTAGAATGGCTGAGAATTCACCATTCAGTTTCAAAATTACCAACGTTGTTTCACAGGTTAGTACACAATATTTCTTCTATAAATATCATTCAGCTGTTGTCATTTTAAACCCTCTTGTAAATGGTTTAGGCTTCCGCGGGTTACAAATATTGTTTGGGC
Source organism: Berosus sp. SLE1611 (assembly GCA_033557775.1). NCBI lineage: Eukaryota > Metazoa > Arthropoda > Insecta > Coleoptera > Hydrophilidae > Berosus > Berosus sp. SLE1611. Next base: position 14,761 of record JAUIMV010000008.1, read on the forward strand.
TTCCGGATGGGACCCGCGTCATAAAATAGTTGAATGTCGACGTTTCACCCATCGTTATAGAGGGCATCTTCTGGACGAAGTTCTTCGGAAGAAAGTTCCAAAAAAGGGCCTAACTATCTCGCACAACAGAATATATAACCTCCTATCAAAGGAAGGGAGGGGCGTGGTTAGGCTCCAAACGAAATTGTTAACTGCGTAACGTAAACAAATCCGAAGTGTTTTCAAAGACAAAAACGAGATAGCAAAACACATTAAGATAATCCCCTTTCGGCTTAAAGATTTCTAAAGACTGAGATTTTGCGAAGACACTTGTGGTCACAACAACACACCTGGCATTGTTATCAGACAATACCTACATCCTCTTTGAGATAATTACCTGTTGACCCTAACTAAGCAACAATACCCTTCAATTTATCGATTATTTATGAGTGTGGTAAGCAGCCTTTCCGGAATTTTGAAGCAGACAAAGCCAAACTCTACTAAAAACAATCTACTCATCTCTATTTAAGTTAAAATCTTTTGACTTATAGATCTCTATCGATTCAAGAAGTTTACGTGGAAAATACCAAGGGTTTCTGGAGATAACAGGACCACTTTCAAAACCTATTTCATGACCTGTATC
>JAUIMV010000090.1:0-10576 GCA_033557775.1 Berosus sp. SLE1611
AAGCCGTGGATGGACACTTACACGGTGGTTAGTGGATTTGTTTTCACGTCATCCTACTTGCATTATGAGTAGTTAAATACGTGCAAAGCCAAAAAGACAATGTTTTTTTAGTAACAGAGAAAATGACCGAAAACTGCAGAACACTATCAACGACACAAGTTAGAAAAAAACCGTGGATGGATACTTAGACGGTGGTTAGTGGATTTGTTTTGATTTTATTTTACTTGTATGATGAGTTGTTAAATATGTGCAAAGCGAGAAAGACAATGGTTTTTTAATAACAGAGAAAATGGCCGAAAACCGTAGAACACTATCAACGACGCAAGTTAGAAAAAAGCCACGAATGGATACTTAGACGGTGGTTTGTGGATTTATTTTGATGTTATTTTGCTTGCATTATGAGTAGTTAAATATGTGTAAAACGAGAAAGACAATGGTTGTTTAATAACAGAGAAAATGACTGAAAACTATGTTATACCACCAACGTCTCAAGTTTAAAAAAAGCCGTGGATGGATACTTGGACGGTGGTTAGTGGATTTATTTTAATGTTAGTTTGCTTGCATTATGAGTTGTTAAATATGTGTAAAGCGAGCAAGACAGTGGTTCTTTAATAACAGAGAAAGTGACTGAAAACTATGTTATACCACCAACGTCGCAAGTTAAAAAAAACCGTGGATGGATACTAGAAGGTGGTTAGTGTATTTGTTGTAATGCTGTTCTGCTACTTAATTGTGTACACAAATGTGTGTGTAACAAGAACATCGATATTTGTGGTATAGTATGCTAGAAAATATATAAATTCGGTTTAAGCGCATATTACACGTACGGGTAAACCGTGGCCAGTAAATGTGTGGCTAAGTTCACAGACGTTACCTAGATATGTTCAAAGGTTTTTGAGATGAACTGCTACAACTATTTATACGGCGTGATACTCAGTCTTAGAGCAATGACAATTGATAATTACTTGTACAGACAACTCCTCTTCTATTTGGTGACCCTCTTCGAAAGGTATGTTTTCGTTTGTTGAATTTTGGCGTTTGTGTGACGTATTTGTTTAATTATTTACAGGGGTGTTGGTTCCTGTTATTATTGGTTTCTGCCTCTTTTGGTTCTTGCCATGTTTTGTTCCTGATACTTCGGTTTCTGATTATGTATTCTATGTTTATGATTGTGGATGTTTCCTGTTTTGAAATCGCTGTTTGAATTTTTTTCTATTTTTTTTTTATCCTTCGTCGAGGGATAACAGGTCAATTAAATACCAGCTGTTGAATATCAAGTTTGAATCATCGTGTTTTTGGAGCTACAAACAACTTATTTGCTCCCGTTTAGTAAATATTTATGGAAAAATTTTAATTTTTGCTAACTTTAGTTAAGTATTTTGCACATTTTAGAATATTTAGGTATTTCTGCCACCTCTGGAAAGTTTTAAAAACATTTTTACCGTATTTGTGTATTTGTTGTTTAGATTTTTACTGCTTTCTTTGGGATATTTTCGGATGGTCTTCGGTCAGAATGTTTCTGGCTTTAGCTTTGTTTTTGTCAACTGTAACGCAGTTTTTGGGTCATCCACCCCTACTCTGCCGTGGGTTATTCGAGACCGTTAAACTGCGTGCCAAGCCCTCCTCAATCAACTGTTTGTCTTCTGTTTTATAATTTTGCTCGTTTATATTTGTGTGCGCCGTTATTTGCTCGTAACGGCTTGATCTTGGCGGCCTTCGCTTCATCTTTGTAAAATCTGCACTAGTACACGTGCGCTATTTTGGAGTGGATGAGTGAAAATCTTCATACCTATGTTAAGCTTCATATGAAAAAGATCTGTTGCTTTACAACTTACGGTGTACATTCTAGAGATAATTTGCTGATATTTTTTGTGCATGTCCATTTTCCAAATCAGTGAGTATAATATGGTGGTATTTCCGTATACAGGTATCGTAGAACCTCTACATCTTGGTTTAATTGGAACCAATCTTCCAACATTGATGACCTAGCTCTTTCTCTGTCGCACAACACAGTAGCGTTTATAATTGAATTATGTTGTTTAATTGTAGAACTTGCGAGTTCTTTCAAGTTTTCGCATTAGAAACGTATTATTTATTGAATTCAAATTTGGAATTTATATTCTTTGGAACGTTGTCTTTGGCATTAGTTTGGATCGGAGCGCAAATGTATCTTTATTTATGCGTTTTGTTTATATATAATGTATTTCACCGTGATTCAACGGCAATAAACACAGCCACGGAATTTTCTCTCCTGACAACTTGCCGCCATAAGCTCTAATGTCAAGCTTCTTTTGATACTATTACATCCTTGTGTTTAAACTCTGTCTCCAAGTGTATTTTCTGTACGTTTGATACCCATTATCACGTTGAATCCACTCAATACTTACATTCGCGTTTTTAGCCAGTTGATCATGCTAGCGCCAATTTGAAACTAATTTGTTGTAATATAAGTAGTGCTAGCTTCGTTCGTCTTTAAATATATTTGTGAACGTTTAATGGCCAGCATCGGTGAAAAGATGGTAAAAAGTTGCACTGACATTACACACGCATGACATTTGACTTGTTTATGCTTGTTGTGTACCAACAAAAGCCAACAGTTAAGGGGTGTCGCAAATGCTGACAATTCAAATCTCTAGACGGTTAATTTTTGGCGACTCTCTGCAAGATCCAGCTGGAGTTCGGAACAGCGCCATATGGCCTATATACGTGTTCTTAATTTTATTGCGAGGGGCCGCCTGTCGTGGTTTTTAAAGAGATACTTGTGAAAGTTTTCGGCTTTTTTTCGCCTAAAATCGCATCTTGTATGTATTTGTCGTTACTAATAGACTAGTTCACCAAATACGCACGCTAATGTACATGTTTTTAAACCGCTAATTAGAAATTCAAGCCTGCGATTGACGCAGTTTTAATCATTATGTAAGAGCTTGCCACATCTAAGATGTATATTTTTGAGAAATATTTGAAAGGATGGTCAGAGGAATATAAAGAATATTTCAAAACTCCTGAAATATATGCTTTTTGTAGCTTTGCTCCACATCAACTTAGACAAGCAAACGTAGATCTTCGCTAATGGTTATTTAAATATAGAAAATCGAATATATATATTCAGTGGAGCAAGCACGCAGAGATATAAAGGGAAGGCAGTATATTCTCTTCGGATTTAATATACTTGACAGTTCAGTGGAAGAAATTTAAGTTTTGTGGACTCAATTGAACTTTTAGTTATGCTTGAAAAATTTTGCTGATTTAAAATTTATTAGGTAATTTTTGTGACTGACGGCAGTATAACTCTATTTCCAGAAACAAAACTTTCTCCACACTTTTTAACACCCCAGATTCTTTTCCCTTCCTGGATATTGATAACGTGCTCTGCTCTACTCAGGGGGATGTACCAAGTTTTACGCGACAAATTTTTCTTTTAGAAAGTTTTGAACCAGGTAGGCTTATAATAACTAATTGCAGTTTAACTTCAACTTACAAAAATCCCCTATATCACATTTATTAAACTTTTGTATACGCTTTTCCTTCAAGATTACAATCATTACGGTTTTGTTTTAGCTTCTTCTTATAATACAGCAAGGATGTCGAGGGTTTTTGCAACAGAAATCATAACTTTATTCTCAAAGGAATAATACATTCGTCTGTTTTTGTTAATAAATGGGCACCTAAAACCAGCGAAATCATATATCAGTTTTTATTTTTTATGATCTTAGCAAAAATCTTTTACCTTTTTCCCTCCATCGGTCTACTTTCTTACAGTGAATAGTTAAAATAAATGCACGAAAAATTTGTGAATCAGAACATGTCGTCAAGTGGCGCGGATGACAACAGTACATTTTGTCATGTTCACTTTTAACCTGGCCGTGGAAGTTGTTTTTTTTTATTTAATTGCAATGGAAATTTTCTGCTTTTTTATAATATAGAAATTATAAAAAGATGGAATTTGTGGTGTCGTGGCTAAGAGTAAATATTGGCCAGGATATATCATGTAAATACAGGTGCACTTTCGTATAAACAGGAACTCATGGAAATTGTACAATGAAATTACAACTTTCTAAAGAAACTCACCTGTAAATTCACAAGTAGTATGTGATGTTAATGTGAGTACACATAAAGAGTGGTTAATTTTAAGTTGTGACTTCACAATATTTATTTTACAATAGCAGACGCTCCGGCTTCGCCAGAGCCTCTGCTAGCATAAGTAGAAATATGACAACTCCTTCAATACGAAAGTAATGCGTTACAAATGTTTCCTTTATAAATCGACCATTTCTGATAATGACAATCCATCATCTAATTCAAATTCGATTTTTTCCCGCCAAGCTACTTGATTGGCAGAAAAGAAATTGTCAGATATGTCAATCACATAATAAAAAGAATTCTCTCCCCTGAATTTAGTGGGGTAGATTTGTATCTATCTGTTTATTCACTTACTTATTAACTTATTGTGATGTTCTTTATCATACAACAGGAGTGCCCTACATCCAAAATTTGATTTTCCAACCTGTATACTCGATACACTTAATTTTGTCTATAAGAATGAAGCATTTGCTTTTATCCACCATCCTTATTTACTAGAGCAAACTATACTAATGAATTAAAAATACCAAAGTACAACTTCTCTGCCACACAAACGTACATACTTTTCTTTGGTCCTAAAATTTTTAACATGTTACCTGCGAATACACGAAACCTGAACTGAAGTACAAATAGTTTTAAACATATTTGTTTACTCGAAAGAGTTCTTCACCTAGCATCATATAGTTGTGCTAACGGACATGGTCACTGCTCGTCATTATTATGGTTTTATATGTTAAACTCAGTCAACATATTTCATAGCATAAATGTAAGTTTTGCGGTCTGCGCGGACACGAGAACAAGATTATCTAAGGTGTCCGTGCTGCTTTAAAATGGTTTTCCCTGGGAGGTGTTTGGGTCGGATGCAGTGTATGTATACATCAATATTATCAACATTATTGGTGTATTATATATAAATGTATATGTAAAATTGTAATAGGGACTAGGTTTAATAGCATATTTTTAATAAAGTTGATTCTGATTTTTAAAAAGAAATGCCTCAGATCCAGACGAACAACAATCCATGATAAAGGCCTAAACCATCATTGCAACGAGGCCTTAAAATGAACTAATTAAAAAATAATAATAATGAGCAAACAACACAACACAACAGAGGCTCAAAATTAACGACGCAGAGATGGAGGAGATCCGTGAATACATTTACCTGAAAATTAAACAATATGAGCCATAAACTAGTTGTAGGTATTGAAATAAGCTAGCGCAAAAGTAGGAATTAAATTAATGCAGCACAACAAAACTTACATATTTAGGATTTTGTCGGTCTATTTCCACCGTGCGTTAAATTATAGTTGATTAGTTGTTGTTTTCAACTATCAGCAATTTGAATTGCTTCTTCTCGACGTTTCGGCAAGTCGATTCTCTTACCGGCCTCAGGAATAGTCTCGTAAAGACTGATTTGTTGAAACGAAATATACGTCACTAACTCTGTGAGCGGTATATCACTTTTTTACGTATGTGCTTGACTATTTGGCTATCACCAAGATTTGAACCCCGAACTTTCTGAACCTTATGATTCAAAGCCCAACACCTTAACCTTTAGGCCACCTAGACAAACGCCCAAGTATACCTTGAAAGTTATATATGTTACACTTTCAAATTCGGTTAGGGGGCTTTCTAATGGCAACCGCGCAGGCGCAGCCTGCGTGGTTGCGTCTCTACTGTTGTTGTGTAGGCTGAGGGTTTTGCGCTTGCGCATTAGGTCTTGTGCGCTTGCGCAGTAGTGCGCATCTTCCCAGAGGAATCAGTGGTCTTCCTCTAGTATGTGCTCTGCTATTTTGGATCCTGTTGGTATCGCCTTTCCGAACCATGTTCTTATGTTCTTTAAGGCGGATTTGTAGTGGGCGACCGGTTTGTCCGATGTAACATCTGCCGCATTCACACGGTACTTTGTGTATACAGTTCTTCATATTCTGGTTTTCAATGTAAGGTTTCGTTACTGTTAGTAATGACCTAAGGGTATCGTTAGTTCGGAACGCTGTTCGTACCTTGAACCTATTTCCGATTCTTCGGAGTTTCTCGGAAATACCCTTTACGTACGGAATTACCGTTTTCTCAGTTTGGGCCTCCAGGTCTGCTGTTCGTGTTGGTTGTTGTTGTTGAGTTTTCTTTAGGATTCGGTTTGGGTAACCATTACACTTTAAGGTCTTTGTTATGGTTACTTGTTCCTTCCTCTACTCTTCAACATAAGAGCAGATCTCTGTCATATAGGCATGTGGCGACTCCCATTTTCATGTTTGTTCTGTGGTTAGAATCGTAGTATAACTATCTCTCAGCATGCATTGATTTCCAGTGAACATGCATGGAAACCTTGTTTTTATTTGTCTTCTTGACTAATAAATCAAGGAAAAGGAGTTTGTTTTCCAATTCAACTTTCATCATGAACTTTATAGGTGATTATTGGGAGTTTAGATGGTCTTAAATCCAGCCAGGTTTTAATGACCATGTGGCCAGATGATGAATGTATGGACGACATGTCTTAGCCACAGGTCTGGCTTAAGGTGATAGTTTGTCAGTGCTTTTTCTGCTAGATCTTCCATGAAGCTATTGCTGAGGACTGGAGAGAGTATTACCCATAGCCATTTTAAATTCTTGTTGGTATAATTCTTCTTCTACTTAGAATTACATTGTTTTCACACATATGGTTAGCAGTTCCATGATGGCCTCAATGCTGGAAGATGTTCTTTCATACATCATACAGAGTGTCATCTTTGGTTAAGTGGGTCCTTACAATTTTTAGAGTTTTGTCTGTTGGAATATTAGTGAACAGGCTGACTACGTCGAAACTTACCAAAACTTTATCTGTTTTAATAGTCTTTTTCTTCATTATTTCTACAAAGTGTGTAGAATTATTTACCACTGATGTTATTTGTGACACTGCAGTTAAGACCTTTATTTACGATTGATATTTAATCTTCCTTCAGCTGTTTCTTAGATTGCTTAATGCCTGTCCTGTTGGTATCCAGCTGTGGCTAGTTAGAGGTTCTCTGTTTCTGGATCCTGATTCCTGAAGTCATACAGTTTCCTTTTCTGTTTTGTTGTCTGTTGTTTGTGTGCTATCTTGTAGCTTCGTGTGACAGCTGTGGTTGTAGTCGTCTTTGTCTTCTTCATAAAGTTTCGTTAGTCGATTTCACTCTTTGCTCAGTTATTGTTTTGTGAACTTATGGTGGTTAATATGTTCCCATGATTCTCGATGTACGTGATGCCACTGCCATGGTTTTCGCGCCATGCATAGAAACCTTATGTTTTCTTGCCTTGCATAGAAATGTTAGTTGGGTCTCTTTGTCAGCAGGCTGTATATTGGTATTCAGAAGACTCTTGATATCTCAGTATGATAATTTGGTAGGGTCCCAACATACCTTCCAACTACTAAAGAAGACCAGTATAACTCTTATTATCAAAGAGACCCACCTAAAATTTCTTTGCAAGGCGCGAAAACATAAGGTTACACAAATGGGGCTTACCATTAGGTCTTCAGAGGCATTACAACGTGCATCAAGGGCAGAGCAAGTGAAGCACTTATCTAAGAATTTATCAGCCACCATAGGTTTATTTTGAAAACAACAACTCAGCAATGAGTGTTATCAACTAATGGAACAAATAAGACCCATTGTTAATGAAGACGACTACAACCATAGCTGTCACACAGAGCTACATGAGAGCACACGAACAACATAATACAAAACAGAAGAGGAAGCTGTATGACTTAATCAAGGAACAGACCACCTCGAGGAAACCACAGCTGGATACCAACAGGACAGACATAAACCTATCTAAGAAACAGCTGAAGTAAGACCAAATATCAATCTTAAATAAAGGTCTTAACTTCGCTGTGTCAACAAATAAGATCCATCAAGAACGAAGAAGTATAAAGATACTGCTGGCTGATAGAGGTATACTACAGCGGTAATGGATGTTGAAATGTATCAACAAAAAATAAAAGGGGTTCTGTCACAAGGGAAATACAAGAAATTAACGAAAGATCCCACCTCAGTAGAGAGGAATATACAAAGGACACTCTTCAAATACAAAAATGAACTGCAAGACCAACAATGGTTCAAACTTACACACAGCTTCAGCAAACCACCCCACCTGTATGGGTTAACATAAATCTACTAGCCAAATATCCCTCTGAGACCGATAGCGCAAATTGCTCATACCATGTAAAATCTTTAAATCGCATTAAAGGAAATATTTATTATAGAAGGGGGTAGAGGTATAGTGGTTCTTCTTTATGAATCAGCGTGCATTGCCCCCAGCAAGCCAGGTCCAGATATACAACCTCAAATGGTCCAGAATAGAGGGGTTTTGCATAAAGTGTACTGCCATAAGGATGAGCAATCTGTATATCATCTGTGCCGATAGTGAGTTCGAGGAGCTCCCCTTGTCACAAGCTTGGGAATGTTCCTACTCGTTATAATAACACCATTATCAGGTAAAGCATTAGCAGTAAAGAATTCTGCGCACTTCGTAAATTTCAACGTATTCAGTCTGTTCCCTAATGTTCCAATAGAAAAAAGCTCTACAAATTTTAAAGACTTGTAAGAAAGAACATGTCTCAGCATCGAGGTTCGGGGTTCAAACTTGGCGAAAGCCAAATATTCAAGCATATACAAAAAAGTATTATATTGTTCACAGATTAAGTGATGTATATTGCGATCTAAACAATCAGTCTTAATTACTAGTACTATTGAATACAGCAAGAGAGTCTACTTGCCAAAACGACGAGCAAAATGGCAATTTACATAGCTCATAGTTGAAACCAACATAATTTAATACATGGTAAAAATAGATCGACAAATTTCCAATATGACACCACCATCAACGATTTTCAGACAAGAGAGTTACAAACTGCCGCATAAAACTGCTAGTCAACTTGCCTTGTTGTGCTGTATTTGTATTTGCTGCATCACTCAGCTCAATTTGCGCCTAAGGTCAGTAGTAGTCAGCACAAATGTTTTATGGTTAGCACTGTTATTCCCGCTCATTTCATCGTAAGTTATGTTTTCTAACTTATTTTTCTTCGTGGCATACATAGTCTGCACTAAGTATTTTTGAAAATGTCTTAATAGGCAAAAAACTATTTGGAGCTATTACTTTTTTAAGAAAATATTTTTCCCTAGGTAAATCACATTTTTTCTTTTAGGGTATAAAGTGTTAGAAGTTGCTGCAGGAAATGAAGATGTATATGTCCATTCAACAGCTATCAAAAAGTGGGACATTTGTGCTGGAAATGCTATAATAGAATCCTTAGGAGGCAAAATGACAACAAAGAATGGTTCTTTAATTGATTTTGGAGATACATCAAATGTTGTCAATACAGAAGGCCTAATAGTATCTTTAAAAGACCATAGTATGTATTTAAAAAAACTTATAAGTTCAGTTTTTAGTAATTAAACTTGGTGTAAATGCAATTTTAAGAATCTATTATTATATTTTGTTACTATTTAAAACTTATTAACAATAAAGTTACAAAACGTTAATATGGTCATTCTTTCTATCAATGATAATGATGCATCACTGCATTGAAATATGTCAACCGCTTAAAATAGTTAAAAATGCCACCAAAGATGTCGCTGATATAGATAAACATAGCTTTTATTCAAAAATACCTTCCTTAACGCCCGGTGGATACTCTATTTTCTTGTAATGGCCGTTTTGGAATAAACGATTCCACATGAAGTCATATTTTGAATTTTTTTGTAGAGTAAAAAGAATTTTACAATTGCAGATAAATTGGTACAAGAATCCACAAATTACAATACATCCAAGTTAAATGATGAACTTAATTAATTGAGCCGTTACTAGTTACCTTAATGCACCCATTACTAGTGAACACATCGGATTCATTCATTTTATAATAGCTTTTTGTATGGAGAATACTGAGGCGCCATTTAGGTGGAGCGTACAGTTCCCGTTTTAAATCTTTCAATGCAGTGATACATCATATCATCGACTCTATCATATATATGTACAGGTGTCCCGGTTTGGGTGTCAGCATAGGAGATCTCAGTAAATAGAAGAGGCCCAACATGGTATGAGCTCCATTTTGATGAAACACTTAGTTGTTGCAACAAACCCCAAAATCTTTCCCCTAAAGTATACTTTTACCATTTACATTTACACGGAATAATAATTGTTCAATCACGAATCCATGTGTCAAATGCAATGTCACTGGCACATGTACACGATGACGTTTTAGCGCCATCTGTGTTCGTAAACAATCAACTGACCATACAGTGTGACCCATTAAGTTAGAACAAATGGGAATTTTTTTATTAATAGAATAAGTGAAACAGAAATAATACCAAAAGTTGGTGCATGATCTAGAATTGTTTTTATTCCGGTAAGAATGAATTTATATCGCACCGTGTACAGGGTGTCCCATTTTGGGTGTCAGCATAGGAGATCTCGGTTAATAGAAGAGATATCAAAAAAAGACCCAACATGTTACGAGCTCGATTTTGATGAAACACTTAGT
>JAUIMV010000091.1:0-10576 GCA_033557775.1 Berosus sp. SLE1611
ATACATATATATATATATAACTATATATATATATATATATATATATATACATCGGTAAAAATTTAATTGGCTAAATGGACTGTAATCCCGAAGAGCCATAAAAAAGTGCTGCCATATTTTACCACATACGTTTTTTGTACGCTGTTCCATTATAGGATTGACGTTGCTGTAAAACTGCATTCGATACAAAGATATGAAACATTATATACTTCTATCATCTTATGAATGTAATACAAAATAATTCAAATTATACCGTTATAATAGATACTGTGTATGTTATAAGGGATGTACGCCTACTTTGTAAAATATATATGCATAGTGTTGTGTGCGGTTTGGTCAACAGAAAACAAAGGCAATTTTAAATAGTAGCCTTTTATTGGACGTCGTTAAATTCCATGGTAGAACTGCAACAATCTTTATACTGCTATGGTGAAACTGAAACTTATCTAGAGCTTAAACTCTATCTAAGAATGCTTTGGTACAAGCGAACGTTAGGAACTGAAAACTTGTTCCATTTTAAACTGTAGTATTCTGTTAGTTTACTTGATTATCTACTTTTATGGGTGTCACAATGTTTCGTGAGAAAATCCAAGTCTAATATATAAAATAAAGTTACAAAAAAGTTTTAAGGGAAAATAAAAACTAGATAAGATTTTTACAAAACTTCAATGTATACTGACAAATTTATTTATATAATTGACTCACACAGACTTTTTTGAATGAGAATACTTAAAATATAATTAGATTTTGGCATCTGCAATGAGCCTAACTTCTAACAAAAGGTTTTTGTGCTACTAATGAAAATAACTGATAATTTTATGCATATTCTATGATATAAAAAGTACTAGAAAATTTATATATATATTTTTTTTTAATAAATCCTATATGGCCTTACAACATGGTTACTATCACACCAAACAATTGGTTTGGCTACTGTAATTTAAGCGAATATCAGCTGTACGTAGGCAAAATTATTGTATTTTGTAGCAAAAAATGAAGAAACTATATTGACGTAAATATTTTTTTATTTATTTTACCACGCATGCCGTTATAGACTGTATAGTAAACGATAGAATTAATTGTAGACAGAATTTTCTAAGAATATCAACTGTTCGGAAGCAGATGTTAAGGGTATCTTTTTTAATAGTAGAGGGTAAACATTTTTCGAAATAAAAAAATGTTTTTAAATTTTTTCTCCTGGGCAAAAACTGTGCATATTTTCTTACATAAAACTTTTATTGATAAAATCGCTTTAAGGGGATATTAACTTAAAAAACTGATGAAAAATCGGTTCTTAATCTTTAAACATGCATCCAACATTTTTAAAAACTTGAGAGAAAAATATGTTATATAGATTGTTTTTACATATCAACTGATTTTTTATTTTGGTGAATGTATTATTTTTTGTTTTGTTAAAAAAAATCTGATCTGTAATAGTGCTAAAGAGATTAGGCTAGAGGGCTGGAAATTGAGCTTCAGCCGTTTTTAATCTTCCTTGATGCGATAATGATTGCAATTTTTAGTAACTTGTATAGGCAGCATTAACCGTCTTAGCTGCCGATAGGCTTTAGCATGCTGTAATCTTCACTTTAGATGCCAATATATCATGTATACATGATAGTTATAGCTATCCCTTTAAGAGTGTTGGGGACCAAAACAAACTGAAGTTATCTATTTTTGGTATAATTATTTTTCTATTGAAAAATACACAAAATGGCGGCATATATTTAGTAATGAAACCAATTTCTTATTAGTTTACAGAAAAAGTTTTTCATACCGTTGTTGATTAATAATACTGGTTTCACGTTTCTGTACACTGATAAGATTATAACCAATTTCTTCGCAGAAAAGTTCTAATTAACATTTTGAAGTTATGCTAAGAGATAGCGATCATTTTTTGATTGGTCCCCAACACCTTTAATAATACGATGACTGTTACGCAATGTATTTCTTAGGAGATCAACGAATGCGTACGGTCTGCACACTACCTTTCTTATAATTAGAACGAACAGCAGTATACTTATTGATATGATACAATCAAACCGAACTATTCAAACATTGGTGCTTGGCTGTTCGTTATTTACGCGCAAATCATAAACGTTTTAGTTTGTCCATTAACATATAGTAAACATAACAAAGAGAGCTGCATTTGAACTCAATTTGAATTGTATACATGTGTGTAATGCCAAATTATAAATAAATTTGTACTTTTCTGAAAAAAATAGCATTAAGTTTTACTTACTGGTCAATGCACCAACACCACTGTTGAGTGCTCCACTAGACAGATTTTGTGCTGTTGAGACTGCTTGATTTGCGGTTGTTAAACCTGTCTGGGCAAGGTTGCTCGCTACGCCTTGGGCACCTAAATCACAAGAGCATTGTTTAAAATTTAGATTGTCACTTTTAAACAAGTAAATTTGAACCAATAGTAATTTCTAATGGAATATTTTTACTTGTTTTGTTCTGTTGCGCAGAAAGAAAGGAGAAATGCTTTGGATTATGTTTTAAAGCTGGTAAAATACCGGACCGCCTAAGTTACTGTTGTATAGTAAGAAGAGAAATAGAATTTGGATAGTATGAAGTAGGAGAGAAAACGTATCTTTCTGCTTACTGGTTGCGCTACTATTACTGCTTAATGTCGTTGTTTCCACGGATGTATTATTTCCACTGGTAGAATTTGCAGAAGGTTTTACAGAACTGCCATTTTCCGAGGAGGAGCCATTGTTGCTAGAAGTGGTACTATTATTTGTCATAGAAGCTGCCATACTTGAATGCATTTGTTGGCAAAGTTGCATGAATATACTCATAAAACCTACAATTTACATATAAAGTCTTAACCCATAAGATTCAAGATGCAAATTTGAGATAAAAAGCCAGAATCCAAACATAGGAGGAAATTATATGTATTTATTTAATACAGAATGAGAATTAGAAATAAATTCACATATGCTCTAAACGAAAATTTTAATATACACCAGAGTAAATATAAATTGATTCAAAAACCTGCAACATTCTTATGGGAAAATTGCTATCAGCAAAATATCCTGGGTTGTCTGTATGACATGCAAAGTTTCGTTCTTATCAAAAGTCTTTATGGGCACAGTTCATTCAAATGGCCAGTTTTTAAATTAATGCGTAGGTACTATATTTTTTAAATGCTGTAGGAAAGTTTACAGCTAGAGGGTAGTCTGTAATGCTATCTACCTATCTATAAATAGAAGAAGTTAGAGAATAAACTAAACTTTATTTTTCAACGTAAGAACCACCAACAGTTATACAATTATTCCTAAGTTTTACTAATTTCACCATATATTCGAAAAATTATTGTTTTGGTATTTCTGCAAAATAAGACCACACAGCGTTTTTCAGGTTACCATTCGATAAAAACTATTATGATTATATAGTATATATTATTGTGTGTAATTTATATCCAAAAAGCACCAAAAGACCAAAAGTGTAAAAATGTTTCAAAGTTTCGGTATATTCCGTCAACTTTACGTACCATGAAAGTTAAAACGCGGATCCAACACACCCAAAAATTAATAACCAGAGAGGAATCAAAATACGTTTTTATATCCAATCACTATATATTTGGGTACACTAAAAGTTATAATGGATGGTTTTACACATAAAAACACAACAAAAGCTGCCGATCACTAACTTGGAATTCATTGATGCACTTCCCCATAATATTATACTACAGTTTATTAAAGCTGTCAGATAGCTGGGATAAGTATTTTATTTGAAGGATCTACAGGCTGTCTCACCACCAACGCGGGGGCAATTTGTGACTTTGTTTAAAAATTTAGAGAAAATCTGGTTTGTCAGGCACATAGACACATCTTTAGAGCACATTTAAAAAAATTTCATGTATACAGTGTACTTTACAAATGAGTACCGAACCTAAGTTATATTCTTTCTTATGAAACTACCTTTATATTTTTATTAAAATGAACTTTGGTCAAAAAAATAATAGCAGTTGCATCAGATTTCCCTATACATACGCCCCAAGGTTTCTGAGATAACAGCAGCTCTTTGCAAAAGTTAAAGTACTTTTGAACATCAAAGTTTTAGTTACTATCAAACTAAGGTGCTTTATATTCATACTAAGAGATTGCGTAGCACTTGAATTTTATAGAATCTATATAAGAGTTTGCAAAATAAGGTTGTCGGGAAATATTCGATTTCTCGAGAAACTCTTATGGAACTATATATAGCCAAAACTGTCATCTGATTTAGAATAAATTTCTCTAATCTTTCCCTATACAATGTCCTATACCTATCTTTACAAATTAAAAAGTTGATATTTTCACTAAAATATCTGCCAATAGTATTTGAATAACTGTATAAATATATGTGAGTAGGCCACAAGAATAGGCTTTACTGTCGCTGTAATTTTTGAAATGTAATTTTTATGTCAAAAATGACAGTTGTTCAATTTTTATTCTTGAAGTCTGTGTTCGAACCAAATGTTGTCTGTCATGGAAATAAGAATTTAGTTTTTTAGCGTTTTCAATTCTTTATAATTTCTAATCTTAGGTATAGCTTTTTGGATTTAGCTTTTTATTTCATGTTTACCTAGTTAACAATAAGAAATAATTTGACTGCCATGTAAACGTAGACTACAACTTGTAGGGAGTATTTGAACTGATTTACAGTTTTAAAGAAATCGGTTCTGAAGCTATGATTACAGACGTGTTTTTCAGATATTGTCTCGGGTGAACTATTGAATTGCAATTAAGACGAAAATTCGAGTGTAACGCAATCGCTTAGTTTGAACGTAAACCACCTTAGTTTGATAATAACTGAAATAGTGATGTTCAAAAGCACCTTGATTTTTGCAAAGAGATGCTATTTTCTCAGATCTTTATCGGGTTAGTCGTAGGGAAAGCTAAAGTAACTGCTATTATTTTGTAGAGAAGAATCTATTTTTATAAAAATATACAGGTAGTTCTATAAAAAAACTTTGGTTCGGTACTTCCTTGTGAAGTACACTGTATACTTGAACATATTTTTGAAACATTTTAAACGAAGTAACAAATAGCCGAAACGATTACGATGCCCATCATAGTAAAAATTTTCCCATAAGAATAGAGCGGTTTTCGAGTGATCATTATAATGAGTAGATGTTGAAACTTCCCTCAAACAGCTGGCTAAACATTCATTCATAAGAACTTGCATATGCATGGTATTTCAGAAGGAAATGTATGTTCGGAAGAAAACAAAATGAGAAGAAAAGTTATAATGAAACATTATTATCTTACTTTCTATCATAGCTACTGACATACTAACGCCTTGGCTCATAAGATTCATCGTCATGTTAGCGAATTGGGTTATCACAGTTTCACCTGTGCTAACACCTTGTAAAGCCAAATTGGCAAATGCTGAAAATATTAAAAAATTTAAAACAAATCAACAAAAGACATTGAAGGAATGTGCTGTTTAGATTTAGATGGAAATACTTTAAAAATTAAGATCTTCAGGGAAACAAAGTAGCAGAAGGCAAAAGAGTACAAACTGATAGTGTTTTTCTAAAATATCGATTCATAGCAAACAGAGAGTAATGGTAGAAGGGAAATATGCGTTTAATAAAAAGTGAGAAGTCTATTTTAAAATGGAAAATAAAGTGCAAATGTTGATTTGAATATTTCTCTTACTGTTTGCCGTATTCGCAGTTGTATTAATGCCTTCATTAAGGATGTTCATAATTACACTAAATAAAGTGTTTATGGCATTTAAACTGGTGGTTAAACCTTGATTCGCTAAATTCGTACCAGTGTTCATTACTTCCGCAGTGGAATTCATACCTGTTTCCATAATTTGAGGTAACATAGCCGATACTAAAAATAATATTAAAAACACATTATAAACGTTTATAAAATATATTATCGGTACAGACAAAGCTATCAAATGTCGCAACGGTTAGTGTCAGTTAATTTTGAAAAGACACAATTACGTTAGTTTTTGCATCAGGAGACGATAGAGTTGCGGACTGTACATGGTTATTAATCCGTAGTATGATTAGAAGTGCAGTGCAATTCATTAAGAGAGAGGTTGTAAACGTTTAAATATAAAGGGGCAGGGGGCTTACTGTTTGTTCCTTGGCTGATTGGGCTTAGAAGAGAAGTTGGACCTGAACTTAGACTACTTAGGTTTCCTAAGTCTAAAAAAATCAAAACGTTTTTATATATCAGAGTAGGAAAGTAATAATTGGTTTATAAGGGATAGGTCTACTCATATATGTTAAGTATAGTGAAATTTTAATGTATGGCAATTAAATTAAATAGTCTACTTTGTAAACATGAACAGTTTTTTTGTGAGCTTACAGTAGGGAGTAAAACCTTTTAGTCTTATCTCTTGTATGAATAGCCAAATTTTCCTACGTAGTATTTTGAGTAGGAGCCTTTCTATTTATTATTATTCATTATCCAGAGCTTACTGGTGAAATATACCTGTTCTACAAGCATAAAACAATAAAGGACTGGGGTAGGTGTAAATAGCAGGCACAAAAAACATTGTAGGTAATATTATGTATGAGCTTACAACCACTATATCAATTTTTATAAATTTAAATTACCAATTAATTTGCAAAATTTTCTTTTTAATGATCTTTTAATTTGTTTAATTCAATTCCAATTAATAACAGAAACTAAAATATAATCTCAATTCTCGTGGACTCTCATGGCAGACATTTAATTAACCATCTAAGCTTGTTCCGTAATTATAGTGTAAAAATAGTTTTCAAACAAAAAACTGGCTTCAAAGAAGTGACACAAAACATTTCGGAGTTAGAACTCCATTCCACAAGGTATAATATATTCGTTATTGCAGATAAGAATATAAACTGCACTGTCTAAGAGTCCTCCATGACGTTTAATAAAGTTTATACTCTAAAGTTAATTTTGTTTCGATGATAATAATAAGTCATTCTATTTACGGATACAGTTCAACTTATAGATATTTGCTAATAGGTAGATGATAGTTCATATGTTTGTTGTTAAAGTAATTTTGTCTGTTAGCTATATCTTAAAATCTTCCATTATTTGAGATAGTCATTCTATTTACGAACACAGTCGACTAATGGATATTTACTAATAGACAGACAATTTCATCAATTCAATTTGTACCTTAAGGAAAGCAATTTCTGAAAATATTTCTTTGTGGGGTTGCAAGCTCATACTATTTGCGAAGAATAGTAAACTTTACTTGCAAAATTAATGAATAAAAGTACAATAAACAACAGTGTATTGTTGCCTATTTTTGCAACGTTATACTTTAGTTATAATAATAAGAAAACATTTGGTAGTTGAGTACTTCGACTACGGTCGCGGCTATAAAGATGTGCTGAGATAAGAGTTTTCTACATTATTTAAAAAATAAACATTCGCACAAAAGTTAAGGAAGTTATAACTAAACGTAAATTTGTTTAAGTTGGATACAATGCTGATGATTAGTCTAGGAAATTCAAAAAACACTTTTTGGGTGTTTAAAATTGTCACTTTAAGAAAATATAATTAATATAAATTTTAGATTGTAAAAAAGTCACAATTTTAGAAGATGTAAAATGCCTAGGGATGAATTGTTTGCAATCATGAATTTGTGGAAATTGAAACAATCGAAAAATATTTTCATACAAGCATGTTCACATCCAGACAGTAGCGTTCAGATTCCAGCAAGTGCTTTTAATTTAGGCTGTTGTATAGCTCGTATATATACACAGACACAAACTTGTTTTCGCTTATGCATAGTACGAAATTGATTGGTGGGCCAAGTCAAAATTGAAATAGTCCGGTTGCTTTTTTTTTTCATTTTATCCGACGTTCTCGGGTAGCATAGGAGAGCTGCTAATCATGACAACTCTATACTGCGATCAGCAGCTTCAATTAGCATTGCCCTACAAATTTCCCATATGGTCAATGCACATTTACTCCACGCTGATAGTGAGATGTATTTTTGTTTGTAGCAATTATTTAAGAATAAAATGTTCTTTAAACATTTTTACGTCAACATTCATATTGCGCCATAATTTTCCATTCAAAGTGATTTCTCTTAATAAAATTGTGTCATATCTTAGAAAATAACGGTACTTTACTCGTCTGACAATTTTCTTTTCATGAAGTTTTGCACTACACTGTACATTTTTTAACAAATTTAACCAGCGCATTAGTAGTTTCTATTGATGCAGAGACTATTACTTCAATACAAGTTTTTGTAAAGTCAATAATAAAATGTTTTCCCATATGTCGCATACTTTATATCAGAGAGAGGTATAGTGATGGGGTCAAATATTCCATATGGAGATTTCAGTAGATCTCCATGTTTCGGGACCCCCAGAACACAAAAATTAAGTTTTCGGCTTATCATCCGGATGTACCTGTGTATGTCTGTATATGAAAATATCATCAAGTGTTTTAATGCTTTTGATGAATTCAAGAGTAGTGAAAATTGTGTGCTCCGAAATATTTATATCGGTGCCCTTGCTAAATAATCTTCTTCGCAATACCTACTTAATATTAAAGATAATGGAGAAACTCTATTAACTACATACGAAAATGAGCGATTTTTAATGAACATTTGTAAATTATCGGATTCTATAAAAAAAAAGATTTTTACCACTTTCAATGTAAAGAAAACTTCCAAGAAGTAATTGCAAAATATAACAGATGTAACAATTTTCCAAACATCATTGATGTGGGCTTCTGAACGTGTATTTGATACTAAGATATTTTCATCGTATGAGATATTAGACTATTGCAGGTATCATTTTGACAAGCAAAGAGAAATGGTTTACTGGCTTCCATAATTTATAAGCAGAAGTACCCAGACAGAAACCAACCGCATAGTAGCTCATTTGAAAAATTGAAGACACAGCTAGAAACAACACTTGTAAAGTACTCAAAACTCTACCATATTAACTGAGGAAAATGAGTTTGCTGCGTTGGGTAGAAGTAATGAAGATCCAATATTAATCGTACGACAAATTTAAAGGGATGCGGAAGTATCGATAACATCTGTAAACAGAATGTTAAGAAAACATAAAATCCACCCGTAGCATGTGTAAGTTACAGCAGGCACCAAGCGAGGAATATTTTACAAAAAGAGAACGATACTGTGAATGATTTGTTAACTGGGAGCAAAACTTTTTCAACTCCACGATATTTTTAGATGAGACCACCTTCCAAACCAACGATGTTGTTAACAGACATAAATTTCACTTCTATAGCAATGAAACTCCACGAACTGTCAGGACGGTAGATCATCACCACCGATGGAGTTTGAATGTGTTGGGTGGTATATTAGGTACCAGAATAATAGAACCAGTTTTATACAACGCCTAAATTCTAAGAGCTACGAAAATCTAATACCATGGATACATGATAATGTGCCATTATACCAATATGATATATTGGTTTCAGCACCTGTGCATTTTGCGCAAAGTGTAAGAAACGTTTCAGGCACATGAATAGGCATGGGGGTCTCATAACGTGGTCTGCGCGAAGTCCGGATGTTTTTATGCCTGCTAGATTTGGCATTTAGGTCTACAGATTTATTGCGAATCAATGTAAGCCTATTGTCAGGCACTTATTTGTATTTAGCAGAGAAGGATTAAGGATAACTATAATGTTTAAATAATAAATAAACAACACAACCACAGAAAAACAGCAAAAATATCTTCATAATTACTCTTTCGAAAAATTGCAAGGTTAACTGAAGATTATGCAAGCATGGTTAACCAGGTGCACCAAATGGAAAAAGATACCAAACAAGTTGAAAGTAAGAGTGCATCTCGATCACCTGAACAACAAACTAAATGGACGGAGAAGAAAAAGGCGTCATTTGTAAAGAGATAGCTTACTTTCTTGTCAGACAACTCTCGTCGCTTTTACTTTCACTGTTCACTGAGTACCCAAACAAACTCAGCAGTGATTCTCGAATAACTTTCTTCGTGGTTGTTCACTTTCAATTTTTAACACTTTCTCGTTCATTCCTCGACCTGGATGCTTCAATCTCCATACCATGCCACAGCATACGTATGTAGGTATGATATTACTGACTTACGCAACGATCGTTTGTTCTTCGCTCAGAACGTTGACCCGCCAAAGTAGGACACGTTAAACAAATACTAAAACGAAATTAGAAGGTCATTTTTGGTTTCATTGGTTCGCCTTATTCGGTGATTTAAACGATTAGACAAACTGAAATTATTATTTTTATTGCTTGTGTTCCCTTGAGTCTAGTGTTCTTTCTGGGTCTTCTAATTATAGTTTTATTATGGAAATTTGATAATTTATTGGGTTGCGTTGACTCAATGTTAATGGCTCTATGTCGTATTAAGACATCTTACTCAAACGCCCTCGGGTCAATAAAACACTAATTAAAATTAAAAGATTACTAATTTCCTGTGCTGTATGGGTATAGCATGTGTTATATATAAAACACTATATGTCTATATATATATATATATATATATATATATATATATATATATATATATTAGTATTTGTTTAATGGCGTTTATTCATTAATAAATCCCAGGTTAATGTTTTTTTCGCCTATCTGAATTTCAATAAAACTT
>JAUIMV010000092.1:0-10541 GCA_033557775.1 Berosus sp. SLE1611
GTGTGACTCCATTAGTTTTGATTGCTACTGATTTATGAAGAGAAGTAAAATTCGAATGCAGTAGAGTTTGTTTTAAACAAGTTAATGTGTTTCTACTGTTTTTTTCAGCACACTTTAGCGAAGCTTTCATCTGATAGAGCTAGAATAGATTTGCTTTTATTTACAACTTTATAAGAACATCTGATTTATTAATCGACGTTTACCTTATCTTCTGCATATTCGAAATACTGATATAATATTGAAAGTGGAATAATCTCTAAAGTAAATACTTCCTATGTAAACACTTGGAGTCACACATAAACCACATTCTAAAGCGGGTGTAGGATCAAACCTTATAGGCCGAGTGGCGATTTTCTATTTTTAATTGTATAGCTATTCTAGCGATTTGAGAGACTATTTATCACTTATAGGCAAAATTAGCAATGCTTGCCGCCACCAAGACCGTCAGGATCTGACCCATTTCAATTTTAGAAAACACAAAACCTCAGAATCGAAGCTTTTAATATACGCCAAATTAAAAACCTTTCGGTACTAACTGAAAAAATATATTTTATTCTTTGTCTGACCTACAAACGTCTCATAAGTCTTACTCTTTTTACAGCCAACTAAAATTAATATCATTAATATCAACACAAGAAATTACAGAACAGATTACTGACAGCCAAATTTTGCCCCAAAAAATTTACTTTGTATCAAAATATACCAAAAATCAATATGCTAAATTTAAAACTACTTAAAAAAACTTCTTGTAGTTTTTCTTCAAAGAGTTTTTAAGAGTTACATAAAAGTCAACGAAATTTTAGTTGAAATAGTGTATTTGATTACATTTTACTAGTTTCCAAATCAGTGATTCTCTACCACTGAGCCATGGCACTTTTGTTAGTCGTCAAATTCCTAAAGTGTGCCGCCAAATTTTAGAAATGTATATAGTATATGTATTTTGTGTGGCACCAAATTTTAATATCGTTAAAAGTGTGCCGCGACAAATAAAAGCTTGAGAATTTTTTTCACTATAATCAGTTTCATTGGATTATAAAGTTGAAATCCTTGTAGGGGATTATTTGTTACGTATAGGGTGAAATAATAATTGATAACTGCAAATTCATTCACTTCCTTAAATAAACAGTTTTAAACAACGAACACATATAGCAGAAATAAAGATATACATTTTGAATGACATTTATCATATGTTTTTATGTTGATTATACTCGACACTCACTTTATCAATCGTGTATTTTTAGCATCAAATACCTCCGCGATGCTAATAGAAACGTGGGAAAAATGGAGATCAATGACATTGCAGATAAGGAGTTTTATTAATTTATCTATAGAACGTGCGACAGTGACCTATACTAAAACGATTTATCGGAGAGTTCGTTCTTACAAAGATTACAATTGAAATATTACTTAATTTTACACCAGCTGGCACCGTCCTTCAAGATTTCGAAGCTAGCCTACCGCTACATTTGTTGAAACATACTAATATCGAATTGCAGCCAGCAATAACGTTAACAAAAACAACCATTTTCATAAAGTTAAATATCACGGAAACAGTTTAGCTATCGGCTATGTTCAACATAAATATTCGTTTTTCATCTTATAACACGTTGCGAAACTCTATTGAAAGTTTGTGGTAACATATCTTTTATTTTTCCAGAATATGCTTGTACGAACACTCTTGGGTATACTGTCCACAAGTCTTGCAAAAGTTTGCCCAAATTTTATCCTTTTGGTTACATGCACGTTCTACGCAAATGAACACGTGCATACCAAATCAGCGCAAATAAAACATTACTTTAAAAAACAAAAGTACATTGTCACCAATAAACAAGAACCCCGCATAAGAAAAATAGAAATAAAAAAAACTTAATACTGTTCAAATAATAAATCACAAATATATGTAAACGTTAAGCGAAAATACCATATATCAGTGTAGTGATGTAACGATTGACAGAAGAATTAGGAGCATAACAACTGTAGTGGGTAAACCTAACCTATTACAGAATATAATGTGATTGAGACTTTGATAGGCAACGATACGTCCTGGCGTGATGTAAGCGGTGAGTTATGCAAAATCATACTTAAAAGGAACTAGAGGAAAGATAACGAAAGAAGACAACAGGAAGGAACTGAATAAAGCGCGAACACCTAGGATGTTCAGAGACCTAACGCACGTCCGGGCGAGATACATTTCGAAGTAATTCTAGCGTGGTTCCGAGATACAAATTCCCATTTAAATCGCCAAGTGGAATAGGGTTTTAGTGGGTGCAAACCCTACACAACTCTGACAAAAATAAGCGCAGCGTGTCTGTGAGAGATTTCCCCGCACACAATAAAACAGGATATGATATAGATAGTCCATGAGGGTAGAGGTGTAACAAGGGATGGATCAGTGATTAGTTGTTTGAGGCAGAAGGAATCCAGAACAGTTGTAAGAACAGCATATGCAGGATTAAATATTTTAAAAGCATTGGTGATGAAATTGCCCAGGCAAAAAATCTCACCTTCCAAACTCACCAGCGACGACAGTAAAGACTTAGATATAAAAGAAGAAACATGCCGGTTGGCCGACAAACAACAACAACAAGGATTTTTCTACCCCGAATCCAAATCTGTTATGGACATTTTCACTTCCTTAAAAATAACCTTATAATGAATGTTGCCCCTTACATACAGCCCTACCTGTGCAACTCTTTTGACGATGAATACGACAAAATTTATAGCCCGGCAATTGAACATCAAGGTAAGGGGTTACTTACGTCTCACTTAATCCAAAAATTGTACAGTTGGAATTTAATAGATATCCTCCAAAGTTTTTAAACGAATATTAGTGTGTCCAATAATGAAGTTCACAAGATTTATTTTTAAGTTTAACAGTAATTGAAAGATTGAAATGAAAAAATTGACAAGAAAATAAAATAAAATCATCTGACGTATGTAAATACAGTCAGAATTTAATACCATACGTCTAGTGTAAATCTTTTACAGAAAAATTAAAGAAAATACGAGAAATGCATCGACTTTACCATTTCAGTTTCAAGAAAATGTACTTATTTAATATACAATACAAGCAATAATCACAATACAGTACTAAGAAAGGTTGTTCAGCTGCAAATGAAGTTCTGAAAAGTGAATTTTTCCATTGAAAGTGAAAATAACGTGGAAATTGTAAGAGTAAACTTGTTACCTCATATCTGCTTATGAAGGAATAAAAGCAACTGCGGGGAAATTTTCTCTCTTGAAAGCATTCCAAGTACCCTTTATGCCGGCACGTAAAGAGGAACGTGTACATACGTATCATAAAGTCCATGAAAAAAGTCCATGGAGTTGTGAAAAAGGGGGATCTTATTTTTAGATAGGTGCTTCTGGCATGAGAAAATTGGCGTTATCTCCCGTGTAGAAGAGTTTTTCTTGTATGCACAGCTCACTTCCTGTGTAAGTAAGTAGATGTGGAAGAACTAACCCATCGTTGGTAATCTTGGGAAATTGAGCTGTCAACGGCGAGGCGCGGGGACTCGTCACTCTATATCGACGCCATCTACGCCCGTTCGTCACTTGTTTTCTTGATATTGAATGTGAATGCTCCGTCGGTTATCAAATACGGTGCTTCCCTGATGCTCGTGATTGTATAAACTAGATTCTATCAGACACCTTCACTCGGTGAGGGTATATAGCCCTCATGAGGGTGTTAAAAGTTAAACGGTTTCAAGAACGATGTTATTGGCTTTGGCTTGTTTATGTTTACGGCAAAGATTATAGACATGCTGTTGAATGCTTGAGATTTAACTCCCTGAGGATCAAAACGGTTTAAATGATTCCTGCTACTACCAAGCAGAGTCAGCTAATGAAGCTTGGCCATTTAGATACGTTAGTAGAGAGATATAAACCACTCTTTGCACCATTTTCTACTTGAAATATTTTGAACTAGTTAGATTAAACTTTTACATTTTTTATTACGCAATCATAGTGGAAAATAATAATAAAAAAATAATGAAATAAAAACATTTGGCACCGTAACTGTTTGCAGCAAATACGCAAAATGTCCTCCACTTTGTCCAACGAAAATAGCACTTTGTATTCTTAAGCTGCGAATCATATGTAAAATTTGAAAGTGAGTTATACCTTCCACAGCTTCAGAAAACGCGTCCTACAGTTATGAATGTTTCTACATGTTTGTTTCAAAACAATGTCCTTAACAGAGACTTGTATAGAAAATCCCAATGGATTGAGAGCTGAAGATCTAGGAATCCACCTGATTGGCCCACGAGTACCTATCCACCTGTTTCCAAACAAAATCGTCTAGCTATTCTGCTACTCGCAGTGGTGCGTAGATCTGACGAATAAAACAATGGCTATCTACACAGTAAAAAATTATGTAATTTTTTACACGAAAAGTAATGTAACTTTTTCCATATCATGAATGTAATTGCACATTTACATGATTAGTGTATATTTACATGAAAACTGTATGAAGTTTACATGTATGCTGTGAATTTCATGTAAGCGCATGCGCTGTAGTGATACTAGCTATGGTGAGCGAATTGGCGGCACTCGGGAGATGCATGCATCTAAAGAGACAGTGAGTGCAAGTGTCTGCAAGTGTTTTGCTGAATACAGGTGAGTTTTTCATAATTGTTATTAATTATTAGACAGTAAATGTGTTGTTACACGTTTGTTTACTTGTTTACCAAAATATAAGTAGGTAATTGATTCGTAGTTTGTTCATTCCGGCATTTATTCTCAAAAGATGTGTGCATGTTTTCAAGGTCAGTACCTACATAAAATAGAATAACACCTTTGCATGAATATAAACACACATTTCCAGTGAACTATGTTGATACAACAAGTTAAATCAATGTTTGAGCTACATTTAAGATAGAGAGGGTGTTACAAAACTAAATATGTACATTAATTTTTACCACGTATTTCTCAGGTTATGTGATAAAGATTTGACTCACATGTCTACGATCCCTTATTTTACAACACATTTGCGTTTAAAGCTGACTGAAAATTATTTCTTTCAAACGAGTGATGATAAAATTTTCAAACTTAGTTTGTTATTATCAGAGTATAAGGACATAAATCGCTATGGTAATAATTAGGGCCTCTGCAGAAAAAGCGCAAAAACTCAAAAATAACGTTATTGTTTTAGTTTTTATCATTAATTTTTTTTCTTTATATTTTTATGCATTTGATGGAAAGGCTGTTTGATTGCAAATAATTTGATATACTAACAATAAGTATTTGTTTAGCAAATGTATATAGGTACTTGCAATTTTGACTCATAACATGACCAGCTGACTAAAAATTTAATGTAGGTCAGTGAAACAGCGATGAAATTACTACTAATATTTGTATACAAACCATTTTTCTGTCCCGTCAGGTCATAAATCTGAAGATTCTATTTATAGAAACGAACGAAACTATAAAAAGGTTTAGGAACGTAGCAAAACAAAACATTAGTTTTACGACCTCAATAATGGTATGTCCATTTTTTGTTGTAGGATTAGATGGTTCGATGCAGTTTAGTAAAGCAATTACTTATTAAGTTAATTTAGAAGGATAACACAGCCCTGAAAAAATAATAAATGTTGTCTGTACTTTTGATGAGACCCACATACATAGGTTTTTTGCGCTTAAGGGGACAACCCCACTTGCAGCGCTAAAAAATCGATCATTTTCGTTAATTTTTTAACGCAAACTACTAAACTATTTTAAAAGATCAATACATATCATACACCTGTCAGTACTTTTTTTAATATTACCTACATGGTTGCTGTGCAAATGGCTTTCAAAGAACGTATGTTGAAATTTACACATTTTGCGGTGACCAACATTGCGGCGCACAGGAACATCTGAGACACAAAATGTTAATGGTTTAGTTAAATAGCATTATAAACTAATCTTTAATCGTTGTATTTAAAAAATAATCATTTTTGACAAAATGGCGGACAGTCAAAGTCAATGGTACGATATTCACTGATAAAAACGGTCGTCTGGTGGCTATAAAACTGGCATTTTTTTTTTCTAAAAATAAAATCGATCGATTAAAGACTACATTTTTATGTATTAAAAAGCCTGCAAATTTTCAGAAAGATCGGATCAGTAATTTCCGGGTAATTTTGGTCACCACAAAATTTCAACATACGTTCTTTGACAGCCATTTGTACGGCAACCATGTAATATTTTTCAATAAAAAAATACTGAAAGGTGTTCAATGTATGTACTTTTAAAAAAGTTTAGTAGTTTGTGTTAAAAAAATTCACGAAAATTACTAATTTTTTTCGCACTGCAAATGAGGTTGCCCCCTTAATTCAAATTCGATGTAAAAAAAATTATTATTAAAAACCGGAGAAATAGGGGTAGTGAGGAGCCTAGAAGCCAAGTGGTATAAGTACAAAAATTCGCGATTTTGGAATTAAGTTACAAATAAGTTGCTATAAAAGCTAGTGACATATTAAATATTAATGTGTGGTAACAGTATGTCATACTGAAACGAATAATAAACTTCCCAGTTAATTTTAGTGAATTATAAGTTTTATGATTATTACTTTTATCTGTACTTGTACCCTCTTGGCTTTTAGGCTCCTGATATAAAGGACAAAATTCTCAAAATTCAACCGATTTACACCAAATTTGGTATATTGGGGTTCTTGTGATCGGTGCTCACAAATCTGAAGTCAGATTTGTCAAATCATAAATGGCGGGTCGAATATGGCTGATATAAATTCTCAAACTTCAATCAA
This sequence comes from Berosus sp. SLE1611, assembly GCA_033557775.1. Lineage (NCBI taxonomy): Eukaryota > Metazoa > Arthropoda > Insecta > Coleoptera > Hydrophilidae > Berosus > Berosus sp. SLE1611. Next base: position 6,747 of record JAUIMV010000092.1, read on the forward strand.
TTTATACCAAATTTGGTATGCAGAGCTTTAAGAGGTACTTGATAATGAATCTGAAGTCAGGTTTATAAAATACAAAATGGCGAATCCAATATGGCGGACAAAAACTTTAAAAATTCAACCGATTTATACCAAATTTGGTATGCAGAGTTTTTAGAGGTAGGTGATAATGAATCTGAAGTCAGATTTGTAAAATTAAAGATGGCGGATGCAATATAGCGGTTAATAGTAGTGAAATATGGATTTAAAAGAAAAATCAAGCCATGTGCACCAAATTTGGTATATTGGATTTTTTTGGGCAGTCGCTGATCACAAATCTATCAAAATGGTCCAATATGGCGGAAAAAATTTCAGCATTCTACCGTTTTACACCAAATTTGGTATGCAGGGCTTTTACAGATTTTTATTCCCTATCGTTGGGAGAAAAATTTATTTTTGTAGAATTTTTGGTTAAGTTTAAACGCAAATATGTAGTAAATATATTGGCAACATTAATAATTAATTTGCTTTTGTTACACAATAAGCATTATCTTACAATCAATGGTAGTTACATTTACGTGTAACATTTCAGGACAAGACCGCAGAAAGTAAAAATGTTTATATTGTGCTCTATTTGCACATATAAAGCCCATAATATACAAAGCTACAACAAACACCAGGCTTTACATAAAAATGCTGTTGGCTCTAATTTCTATTGTAGATTTGAAAAGTGTACCAACATTTTCTTTAAGAAATTTAAAACTTTTCAACAGCATTTACTTCGTGTGCATTTTAAAGCTTATGAAGACCCCTACGCCAATTATGAAAACAAATACAAGTGCAATCTATTGAGTTGTAATTATGAAACTAGCGAAAATGACGAAATTGTTAACCATATCTGCCTCCATATAAGAAAAGGAGTTCATTTATCATGTCCCTTCCAAATACACTGTAAAATAAATACAAAATATAAATCTGCTCCTAGTTTACGCACTCATATTATGAGACGACATTTAACAGATAACATTAAAGAAAGTACTACTTTAGAAATAAGTCATACTGAAGCATTTAACAGCAGTGAGCTCACCGATGTACAATCTGAAAACTTTATTTCTGGAAATACTCCCTCAGATTTAGTTAAAGTAGCCTTACAAAATTTAGCTAAAACTTATTTAACCCTTGAATCTAAATATTTCCTACCTAATCAATCATTGGATATATTAGTTAATTATTATATCCAAATAGAAAACTTAAACGATGAGTATATTTCTCAAAAGATACAGGACAAAACCGAGCTAGACATTTTAAAAGATAATTTATACAAGCCTCTTAATTCTGGTGCATTAAAAACAAAACATTTACGAAGGGAGTATTATAAAAACAATTTTGATTTCGTGGAACCTCATAAAATAGTTATAGATACAATAAAAAATAAAGATGTTTTTTTCTACTATGTACCTATTCTAGACACTATAAAAATATTACTAAAAAATACAGATTTTCTAAAACAGTCATTCAGAGAACGTGATAATTTAAATAATATATATTCCGACATATATGATGGCTTTGGATTTAAAAACAGTTTTTTTTCTAATGTAAAAAATTCGATACAAATAATACTATATCAAGATAGCTTTGAAATATGTAATCCACTAGGCCCAGCAAGAGGAAAATACAAAATCGTAGGTGTTTATATGACAGTAGCAAATTTATATCCTTGGAACAGAAGTAAAACGGACGATATTCAACTTGTAGCTGTTGCCTTTGAGAAAGATGTTAAAAGATATGGATTTAAAGTATTTTTCAAGCGGGTAATACAAGACCTCAAAATATTTGAAGAAAAAGGTATAAATGTTAATAAAAATTTACATATCTATGGTTCGTTAATTGCTTGTATTGGAGATAATTTAGGTCAACATCAAATCGGGGGCTTTGTAGAAAATTTTAATGTTAATTCGTACTTTTGCCAATATTGTTACATAAATAATTTCAGTGGTTTTGTAACACGTAATCCATTGAGAACGCATGAATTATACGAAACGGATGCTACCATTGCGTTAATGTTAAATATACCTTTTAAGGGCGTTAAAGAAGAGTCTCTTTTGAATGACTTAAATTATTTTAAAGTATGTGATCCAACAGGTTTGGCACCTTGCTTTGCTCATGACATTTTAGAAGGAATCGCACCATATGATTTAATGTTATGTATAAAATTATTTGTGGCAAAAAATGGGTTTCATACGATTTTATAAATGAACAATTTCGTGACCTTCAGTTAAAAGGCCATAGTAAGGTTCCAATAGCAAAAATTGCAAAAAAGGATAAATTAATTGGAAACGCATCACAAATTCTGTACATATTGAATACATTGCCAATTGTTTTCTATGAGTTGATTGATGTATTGAAACTCTCAAAGGCCTGGGAAATGCTCTTGAATCTAAGGAGAATTGTAAATATAGTTATGGCATTTAAAGTTTCAGATAAACAATTAGCAATTTTGCGAGATTTAATAGATACATACATAGAAATAAGGCGAACTGTATTTCCCGGCAGTGCTCTTAGACCAAAGCATCATTTTATTACACACTATCCCTATCTTATCAGGAAATTTGGTCCTTTACGTCATTTGTGGACACTGCGTTTTGAAAGTAAACACAAATACTTTAAAGATGTAATTCGTCATTCACCAAATTTTAAAAATGTACTTTTTTCATTAGCAAATAAACATCAAATGTTACAAGCGCTATTGTCAACTTCACAGAACCGTTTTTCAAATTTCAGTTATTCCGAAAGTATTAAAGAGTTTAATTTGTTTAAATTTCCAAGTGCAGTTACAGAATTATTAATGCAAAGATGTGATATATCAGATATAAAATTTAGTAGCTACGATATACAATTTAGGGAAGTAATATATAAGAAAGGGGATGTAATAGGTCACAATATAGATGAGCTTGGTTATTTAGATGCATGTAAAATTGAATTCATTTTTATTAAAAAAGACTATGAAAACATTTATTTTGTAGGAAATTCATTTAAATTATACTACAATATTGAATCAGGACTTTATCACCAAGTACACAATGAAACAAGTGATAATATAGATACTTGTGTTTCATATAATCAACTTTTAAATATAGAGACAATTATTGAAGCGAAGTGTGATGCAGAGTATTTATTTTATCCCAAGTCTGCAATGCTAGTTTTATAATTACAGTAATATTAAGTGTTCTTTCAAAACAAAAACTATGTTCCGTATAGGCCGTCGATGCCATACATGTGGCCTGAAATTCTTATTTCCCGACCGAATCACTGGACATGGTTTATCAATGGGATGTAGGGGCCTATATAGTATGCATCTCTATGTATTACAGAACAATACTACTTCATTCCATTGATTTACCATGCCAAGTAAATTCGGTCGGTGAATAAAAATTTAAGGTCATTGTATCGACGGTCTATGAGGAACATTATATTGTCTTTGTCCAAAAGAAGTAATTGAGCTCTTTTGGAATAACAACCTTTTAAAGAAAAATATGGAAAAGGCGTCCTTTCCAACATGTAAACATAAATATTCCTGTGCAACGTGTTTGATGATACCTTAAATCATTTTCTAGAAAATGCTATAAATGCTATAAACCTATTTCACAGGAATATTTAAAATAAGAGGCTGGAGAAAACATAGTACCGCTTTATGTGTATTTTTCAATAGAAACTTTTTATTTTGTTTTACAAAAACGCCATTGGTGAAAATTTATAATACACAATACACACATAGACATTCATAGATATAATAAAAAAATAATAACATTAAGAATTAAA
>JAUIMV010000093.1:0-10538 GCA_033557775.1 Berosus sp. SLE1611
CTCGTAACAGAAATTCCCCGTCGATGATGAACGTAGAACTTATATTGTCAATATCTAATATATATGTTTGAAAACAATCGTAAATGACTGACTTTTGTGTTTTACGCATTCCAATATCATCAATTAATTAATCATTTCACGATCCACAGTCACAACTCCACTTTCAGTCAAAGGTTAACAGCAGAATTGCGAATTTTAACAGTAAACTGCACAAACTTTGTTACAAAATATAAGCGATAGCCACGAGTTTTCACTACGAAGAAATGCTTACAACTAACATTATTTTGTTGACAGACGTTATTCAAGGCCATGCGACTAAATAAAATTAGGGGCCGAGTTTTTGACATTCATTTATATTCTAAGAATTTTATAATTTGTATGCATAAGTCATAGGGACTGATATTTTTACCTGTATGACGATTCAAAAATGTATTTAAAAGTACATTAACATGCATATTACGTATAAAATATTTTTTTAATTGTTTGAACCGCTTTTTCACGAAAATGGCGATACTTACGAAAAAAGTGTGAACACAGTTTTTGTAGAAAATCGGATGATGTACAATTTTTCTCTGATCTATTTTTGCTGTAAAACTCACCATTTAGCTGAGAAACGCGAAAAACCCATTTTTGTAAACTTTTACCGTCAATAAATTTTTTTGCACATGGGGGATCGATGGGGACTTTTCACAATTCATTTATAATAGTATTCTGAACATTCATACCAATTTTTAGCTCTATGGCAATTTTTGTCACCTTACACCTATTTTAAGGACTAATTTGACTGGACTATAGAGGTAGGTGTGGTTGTGATACGGAGAGTAGTGGAAATTATTGTTCTTGATGTAAAAATATAGTCACTCTATAGTCACCTACCTAGCAAACAAAGATGTTCCCAGATACAAAATGAGCCTTAAAAATGGTAACTAAAAGATTTGCACAATTGACTAATTGTTATCAAGCTCCTACTACTGGAGTTTTAGTGAGTATATTGACTTTTCTTGAGTTACGATAATTGACAAAAATTAATAGTATTGCTGGCATATTATGAAACTAACAATACATTCATTTTGGTTGCTTTCAATAATATACATTATCTCAATGGTTAGAATCTTTTTTTTAACATTAGATAAAACTCTCTGATAATCGTTATTTGGGGGGACTCCTGTGTTTCTGTATTAATTGCCATTTATAAAAAATCAATTGTAACTCCAACATTTTTAGATGAGATGGTGAGCCGCTCACTGTTAACATAAATTTTCATATCTTGCACCACAGCATCATGAACTCTCTGGTTACCAAATAATAGTAAATTTGATTTCAAAGGGTTTAAGTGTAACCTATGACGCTCAGAAAACAATGCTACACTTTTTAGATCATCACTGGTAAAGTTTATAATATCCCTGACTGATGGTGATGGAAATTAATGTTAAATTTGAGTTTAATCAGCATATATGTGATATCTGCAGACTTTTAAAGCATTTGGAGCACAAGTATAAATATAAAATAAAATGGGTTCAAGTTCAGATCCCTGTGGCACTCCTGATCTGATATTAGGTAACAAAATCTGAAACAGTCCATACAAATCCGTAACATTTTAATGCACATTCCAAAAACGAATGGTGGACTGGTAGTCAGCAAAGTTGAGCGTTCCAACAAATCCTTCGACTGCGTGCGGATTGTCAGAAAAGTTTCTTCCTTTGTCCATGAATTTTTAATCTGGCGCATGAGCTCATAAACTGTTGCGGCTCATATTTTGAGAATTTTGTTATAAACAAGTTTATAGGTTGTATTCTGATTGTGTTTTCTCGTATCTATATTTTAAAAGTGAGACTTTCCAATAGTTTCGTTAAACAATCAACATTTGAGTATTTATACGACATAACCTCTACTATTTCTAATTTATGCGAGAAATATACGAAGTTGTATTTGATTGTGTTCTAACAAGAAATATGGATTATTAGTCAGCTTGCTGCCAGTCAAATCCACGACTACTAGTTTGTTGTTGGAACATACCTCACGTCAGGATGTGAAATTCTACCATCAAGTCTCACATACTGCACTTGATTTTGAAAATATAACTGAAACAATCCCAGCACATAGTTGCCATGGCCAATGTAATGTCTTTGTCAATTAAGACAGAAACACAGGAATCCACTATAACAGTTAATACAATTTTAAGATATTAATACATTCTAAAAAAACCACTTATCTACATTTTTGTAACAGTATACTAGATTATTCAACAAGTACTGTTAAAAATATGTAATAGTTTAAGCAAAACAAACTTAAGAAACTAAAAAATATAATTATTTAAAAACAAACAGATCGCAATAACTACACCTTCTTGGACTATAAAAAGTCCATATTCAGTACGACATTCGCTTTTTCAAATACACATATATATGTTACAAGAAAAATGCTGTTATTTAAAAAAAAAACGTGATTTCTAAATGTTCACGTTTGAACTGTTTGTATAAATATCGCTTAAAAATGCTCTAGTATATTAGACATTAAAACACAATTTTTGGTTTGGTATGAGTAGCATGCAGTGAATCTTATCCCTGGGTGTGCAGCATAAACCTGAAACCCAGTAAACATACTGAAAAACAACTTCATCAGGGTGCCAATGGATAAATGCTACAACTGTTTTTTTCTTCTTCTTACGGCAAGCCTAAGTGCTTTTTTTATTCTCATTCGTTGGTCTCAATACAATTGGTCAAGTATCTGTTAGTGGGTCCATAGCAGTTACGAGGTGTGACCTAGAAGTACACAACCTGCCTTCAAATCTCCAAGAAGTTTTGTTACCACATTTATGAGGTACAAGAATAACCAGTAACTTGTCAGAACTCGCAGTTGACAACAAAACATGTTATTTTGCATGCATTGTGTCTTTTTTAGAGTGCTTTGCTTATATTGTGTAAATGGCAAACGAGCCTCGCGCCCTACAAATAGCTGTAAAAGAGTATCTTTCATACTTCATTGGAATGCAGATGGACTAGAACTGTTTATGTCAACAGGAAGACTATTGTAAGATGATGCAATCATATATAAAAAACAACGACAAAACAAACTACTATGATGATGCAGAACTGTAAAAAGACCACGATGCCGGAGATTTAAATTGTGAACATCTGTTCTAAATGAAAGTCGATTAAACAAGTACCGAGGAGTTTTATAGACAATCAGGGTTATGCTGTAAGTCTGGCGACCCGTGTTGTGACATCAGTTGTTAACTTTCTCCCTTTGATTTTATCGAAATCGACAAGAATTTACTTTAGCAATTTTAAGGGTATGTGAAATCCTTTCACAGGGACGAATACCAAAAATAAAACAAAGCAAGAGTTTTGTACTCTTTGTATCCTAGCAGCAGTTTCCACATAAGACAGGGGCTGTACACGTCACAGAATTTAAAATAACTCAAAACTAGTGTCTCACAGAGAAGTCTCCGAGCAGAAGAAGATAAGTTACATAAAAAAGGATAAATACCTCGTAGAGAATTATATGCTCCGTTGGTTAAACCAGGCACATGATCCTTAAATTAGTAGGTCTGTTTGTAATGCCAGTGCAGAACAAGTAGTGCAGCCTATGATTGTCCCAGTGTGGCGGGAAATATAAAAGGAGCCAATCGCATAACTTACAGCTGATTTTCAGTGTAATCCCGGACGTCCGAGAACAGCATAACAAACGGACTGAGTATCAACGCTAAATCAACCCTAAATTTCTGGCTACAGAAGAGTATTCAAGCACATTATCACCAAAGCATACGAATAAACGGCTGGTATAAATGTTATACAAGGGAGGCCCCAGTATTGATCCGTGAGGAACTCCAGAAACCAACAGCAATGAATCACAAAGCCCACCTGAAACCTTCACCCTTTGAGATCTCAGAGAAAACTGATTTTTAAAGAATAAAAAAGCATTTTCCTAAAGTCCAATATAATGAAGAATTGCCAACATTAAACTATGATGAATAGTGATGAATGCCTTGGAGAAATCGATTAAAATGAGAGCAGTATTCTTACAATTATCAAGCGCAGATAGAATATCGTCCATTATTGCAGACAAGGCAGTAGCACATTCATGGTTAGGTTGAAACCCTGACTGTGTTTGAGGAAGAATGTCAAAATTAGACAAATGATTGCATAATTGATGATCAACGACCTTTTCCAGAATCTCTGCAAGCGGGAAAAGTATGCTTGGGAATTGGCATTATATGTACTTCACCTCTAGATGATGGAAATAGGCTCTCCAGAAGGCAGGTGTTTATTAATTACTTATCACAGGCGGAACAACGAGGCAAAAGGCATCTTAATCATCTTAATGGAGATAGTCACCACTGATGGCATTTGATTTAACGCTTACAATAATCCGTTTAACCTCTTCCAAGAAAGCCAAAGAAAATGAAATTTCTGTGTCTACGCGCTCTCTGATGCTACTCAAATAAAAATTTATATCTGAAAGAATCTCTCTAGCACCATCATCAGCAGAAGAAAAGTGTGCATTGCGAAGATCATGCTCAGACAAGTTTGCAGGAACTGTGCTAGACGATTTTCTATAAATATTGAGCTTATTAAGATGTTTGCACAACTCCCTACAATTTCAGAAATAATTTCTTTTTCCAGGGAACGATTCAGTAATGTAATTCCTCAGATCTCTGTAATAATCCCAAACACCCTGAACCTTATTGCTACGAAATGGGTGATCCCATATTTTTTCAAATCTCTTACATGCTCTGTCTCTAGTAGACATCATAGCATTAATGGTTTGAGTTACCCATGGCTTATAGGGTTTTGTGAATGTACAAGTCTTTAGTGGAGTGTGGTCTTCAATAAGACCACACTCCACCTTATCATCTATGTACGAGTGGCGTAAATGAACTGCCAAGAAATTGAGAATAGATGCTGCTTAAAAACAACTGGGTCAAACAAAGGAAAATCACGTATTGATAGTTCACAGTATGGGAAATCAATATTGACAATAGGTATGTTCCAACAAAATCCACAGGCTTTGTTGGAACACGGCTAATATAAATTTATTTGTAATCAGATATATTGTGAAGACACAGCTCCTGGCTAATCAATGACTCATCAGCAACTAGTGCATGGTCAATCAAAGTCAAGACATCCCTTCTTACACCTGTGACGGAATAAATTGCTTCAGAAAGACCTAGACCATAATAATACCACGAGAATACGCCAGCACATTCATCCAACGTGTGACAGCTTTTGACAAAACACCAAATTAAGAAACTTTGTCAGCATCTTTACAGTCCCGATATAACCCCTTGCAACCTTTGGCAGTTTCCAAACGTGAAAATTCCACTCACAGAGCATTGGTTCGAAGATCTGCAGACGATTGGGAATGCGACAAGTGCACAAAAGGTCATCCCAAAAACTGACTTTCAAAACTGTTTAAGGAAGTTGAAAGACCCATGGGATTGTGTTCTACAGTTAAATGGGGATTACTTTGAAAGATACCACGAGCTGGATGACAAAGAATAATAGCAGTGCAGAGATTTGAAGAGGGGTCGGATACTTCTGGGACACAATGTGTAAGTATACGCGTCCTTAGATTTTAATTATTTCAATATTAGTTTTTTTATGAAAAAGTTTTTCCTTGAACGAGATTTGAGCCGACATCTCCTGATCACTAGTCAGATGCATTTCCAACTATGATATCAAGGACATAATAGTTCGTATCTTATTTCTAGAGCACACCTTGTATACCAGGTTTTTCACACATGACCTGGTCAATGTTCAATACGAGCATAACTGATACTAAATTAATTCGTTGACAAATGTTGAGACCTTATGTAGTGAGTTCAACAATTTTTTTTGCTGTTGGAAAAAAACTTGAGGTAAATATATACTACATAGGTTTTAGTTATTATCCTCTTGGTGCTATCTATGTAGATTCTGTTACGTTCTTGAGCTTTGGATACATCTTGCATTTGTTTCTTTCTGGAGTGTGGAGTGATAAATGCTCTTCTCATCCTATCATACTCTCCACAAATACCCTAAACTGCTTGATATTTAACATTTTATTATTAACAAGATGAATTAAGATAACATATAACCTAAAAAAAACTTATAATAAAGCCTTATTTACATGAACTTAATGTTTGTAAAATTGTAAAAAAATATAATAAAATATACATGAAATAGGAAAGAAAGGAAAAAAAATAAAACAAAAAATAAACAAAAGAAACTGGAAATGTGATTTATTGAAAATATAAAAAATCACAAAGAACTATTACATATTTTTTAAGTAGTAAGTATATGGCAACAACGGGGCACTTGCCCGGCGTTGAAAATGTATTAAACATTTTACAAAAATTATAATTAACCTTTGGACAGTAAATGGCACGGATTCATACTTTTCTAAACTCTAATATATCTTTTTTTTAAATAACATAAACCTATGTTTTTTTGGCACAAATTTATGCACCCTCCAGGTGCATAAGACAAAATGTAGATAACGGTAGAATATATCTGGTATCGCAACAAATACCTATCAACGTGTGTGTAAACTGAAATTTACCGGTGGTCAATGCGTCATATAGTTCAAGTAAATTTTTGGCCAAAAGTATATATATCAATAAGTACCCTAACCTAATTTATTAATAATAATATATGTATATTACTCTAAATACCTATTATGTAAATAAATTACTAGTTTTTTTAAACCTACGACTTACAAGCTATATCCCTAAGAAATAATTCGAACGGAAAATAACTACAGAACGTCTTTGGAACATACTAAATTAACGACTGATAAATACACAAAAATTCATATAAAAAACCTCACTTTCGGTATTTTAGGCTCTTTGAAACATTTCAACAACAAGTCTTTGTATTAACTATCCATGATATTTTTCAACGTTTGCACTCCCTTGTCCACAAATATCAAATTATATTTACAGAGGTCAGCAATCCTTTTCGACAATAGTCTCATCCGTTGCAGAAAATAAAATTTATTATTTACAGGGTGACTTCAATCTGCAGTTATAAAAAACAATTTAAATCACCCAGCGCTGCAATATGTTGACGTTCTCGACTAACAGTCTTGTAACTTCCACTGTGAGTTGAAAACCTATCACAATACTCTATTTGCTTAAAAACTTCTTCCACTTGTATGCTTGTTTTATTATATACCAGGTGATTTTAAACTACTGAGTTATATCAAAACACGCCCTGAATACGCCCCTGTGATGTATCACTGGTGGATTGTAGTGTTACTAGGCAACGCCTAGTTTTAATTTTCTCGTCGTCTCGATATGGTAACTTGTTGAATTCTCTGCTGTGCTTCCCTGCTCGCTTTCTACGTTCTTGTTGTCTATTTTAGGATATTTATTATTGTTAATAGAGAATGCGAATTAATGGTTATGAAGTGAAGTTTGAGAATTAGAGATGTACCCTTCAAGAACAAAGAGATTGGAAAAATAATGGGAATACCTTTTAAGAATTAAAATTGCGAGTTTCCTGCAGATCTAAGAGGAGGTTTTCTGTCGCTACGTTGGAGTGAACTTTACATGCACATTTTCATACAACATGAAACACTTCGGGAGCGTGTGGCTTCTGTAATATTACCTCCAAGATGCACATTCGACCGAGCCAGATCCAGTACAATCCACCAGTGATACATTACAGGGGCGTGCTCAGGGCGTTTTTTGTTATAACTCACTAGTTTAAAATCACCTGGGTTGCGGTCATTAATTAACTCGGAGTTAACTCTACACGTTCGTTTATTCTAATTCGACCCGGTGTTACTCTACTCTGTTCGTTCATAAACCCACAAAAGTCGACTCTGTTGACTCTGCTCGAGACTAGTATAAATTTTACTCTGCCGTGAAATTTTGAAATGGATGCGAATTAGAATGTTATACTCATAGAACAAATAAGCTAATATAATGGCGTTTATGTAGTAATATCAAAATAAAATACATTGTAGCTCAAATGTGTGTTGACAACCGTACAACACGTGTAGTAACCTGAAGCGTTCAGAAATTGCATAACCCAGCGTAGAGTAACTACTTTACTCCAACTTTATTTTACTCTACCCAGAGTATAATTAATGAACGCAACCCTGGTATATAATAAGACAATAATACAAGTGAAACAAGTTTTTAAGCAGATAGAGTATTGTAAAACACATTCAACTCAGTAGGAGTTGCGACACTTCTACAAGGTGCTGAAATTTTGTGCAATCGGAATCATTTGAAAAAAAGCTTTATTTTACATTATTCATTTATTTTACATAAACCCTCGTAGTGTTAAGTATAACAACGATCTCCATTTAGTTAAAGTGAGACAACCCCTATATAAAATAAATTGTCTGTAAAAAAAATCTTTATTTAAATGGAGAACGGTTAAGTGCACAATTATAAGGACGAGGTGTTCCGACCATTTCGGTAATTATAAAAAGAAAAAACAAATTGAAAAATATCATCAATAGTGTAATAAGTGAATCTCCAAAGAAAAAAAAAAACTTGTATGCGTGCCTAACTTCTCTTTAAACTTCTTTATAAATTTTCAACAACATTGTAAATAACAATATAAGTAATTTGTCACAGCCTAAAAATTGAAACATATATCAAATAGTTCGACAACTTCTGCTTTAAATATGTAAAAATACGTTCGTTACATACAAATGAAAACAGGACAGAACGAAATGTTTTATGCTTTTATAATACGTGACTAAGCTAGATGCAGCATACAGCGTGGCTTCTAAAACAATCTAAGAGTAGGAAATGATCCGAACAAGTGTTAAAATGAGTTGAAAAATCACACTCGCTTTTTGTTTTTTCGTATGTTTGACTAGTTACCTCACTTTTATTATTTATATACGAACCTAAAATAGAGGATGTATTACGCCAAATGTATCAATAGTAAATACGAGCTTATCCATCCCAAAAATCAATACTTTAAACATAACAAAATAAATATATATATGGCAAGAACCGTGTCAAATTTCATAAAACTTCTGCTAACCTTTTGTTTGTTATTCGTCTCTGAGATCTCCGATTTTAAGTTTGTCCTTTAGTTTCTGGTACGGCAGCTGCTTTTTTTTTCAACCTCCAATCGCCCTTCTAATCTTGTGTTCGATATTTACCTCTCAGTAATCTGATTATGTAGCTATCCTTTACTTTCCTATAAGAAAAGTAAAGGAGACAGATAGAACCAATTCTGGCAGAGCATAATAGCAAACGCAACTTAAACAGATAATGGGCGGTGGCCCAATCTGCGAATCAGGCGACTGCGCATCTCCCCATTACATTGCCTGTGCTGTCCGCAATTCCATCGTGTCAGTCATAGCTGAGACACGGATATTGAATCATGGCCGCTATGATCGATGCTCCCACCAAACAAAGTTAGTGTGATTAGTGTCAGATACATACATATATGAACTTTCAGCTGAATTTCAAGGTCATATTTAAACACAATTGTGACCACAGATCTAGGATACCAGATACCTCATTGGTACCCAACCTCTTTCACGAGAGCATTGATCGACAAGCTGGTGTCACAATATGACTACTAGTATTTTAGTTAAAAAAAATCATTCTTATGCCACTTTATATTTTTATACACCATCAGAGGTTGAAAAAAAGGTAAAAGAGAAAGATCTTTTGGGAGCTACCAGCATAAGTTTTGTATAGAATATACATTTAATTGTGACAAACTTTGATAGTTCATAATTTAATTAAAACCTTATGCCCTTCTGCTAGTGTTTTTAAATATGCCAACGTTTCTTCTTAAAGAGTATCACAGCCACTGAAGTGTTAAATCCTAACTTCAGATGAAGGACTATCTAACCACAAAATACTGTTATTGCTAAGCAGAAGGGCTCATGTTTTAGATGTTAAATTCATGGATGGTTCGGCACCCATGACAGACATTTATAACGTGGCTGAACTTGTAAGACAGGCGTTTGACAAAGCTATGGCGTCAACTGACTAGAAATCTGGATTTAAAAAGACCGGAATTTGTCCGTTTGATCGAGACGTCTTCACCGAAGATGAATTCCTTACAAGCGAAGTAACAATCAGGCAACTGACTAATGAAGACCTGATACTGCAATCCAGGGATCTTAGGACAGCTACTATTGAAAATCGGCAACCTTCCACCTCAAGAGCTGCACTCTAATAAGTTGAAAACCAGGTAAAAAATCCTTTGGAATTAAGGGATTGCCCCCGAGCTGGGCCTAGAAAGATAACAAATAGACAGAGAGGAAACATTTATTTTGTTTTATTCTATTCAGCAAGCTAACAGTTTCCAAACACAGCTTCCACTAACTTAACTCTGCACAGGAGCCACAAGCGCTGGTGTTTCAGTAGTGGGCCCACTCCAACAATGCTGCAGCAGATTCATAGATGGTTCGGCACCCAGGACAAGCATTTAAAAAAGATATGACGCCAACTAACATAAAATGCAGTTTTAAAAAGACCGCAATTTGACCATTTGCTCGAGATGTCTTCACCAAAGATGAATTACTTTCAAGCAAAGTAACAAACAGGCTACTGACTGATGACTTGC
>JAUIMV010000094.1:0-10517 GCA_033557775.1 Berosus sp. SLE1611
CGTCTTCTTATTGGGCTAGAGCTCTTGCACCGTCACATCCGGTTTGTTGTGGTTTTTCCACAAGGATACTCTGGCTTGCTCTTATGCGCAGTTTTCTACCGTCCGCAGCTTCATACTCCGTGTTAAGCACCGCTTTCTTGAAGTGTAAGTTCTTCTGTACTGTACTCTCGAGTAAGGTTTTCAGGACCCAGTGTACCACTTGATCGTGGTGGCCATTGTAGCTTGTAAATTGGCAAGATGTTACCACGTGGTAAGCTATCTCATCAGCCTGACAACCTTTCCAGCAGCTGGTGTTTCCAACGATTACTTTAGATCTTAACTGAAAGAGCAGTTCTTCGGCTGCGGCGTTTATCAACGAGAGCTTGCCGCAGTTGGTACGGAAATAAGTTGCTGCTGAGAACGCCAGTATTTCTTGATCTTGGAGTACGAGCTTTGGGTACTGCATGCTTTTCGTCCAATCTTCCTTTCTTTGGTTGTGGTCACTTTTCCTGATGGTCTGTATTGCTCTTCTGCACTGAGCCATGTCTATTCTGAAGGTTTCGTTATTGGTTTGATTCTTCAGACAGATGTTTCATCTTCCCATGGCTTCTTTGATGACAGACTTCATTTTATTCGCTATTGGCATGGCATTTATCAATTGCTTAAGCTTCGTGTGGCACAGTGTTGAAGGCCTTGCAGAAATAGTACCAGGTGGTGTGATGTTAGGATTTCCGCATTCTGGCTGTTTCAGTGAGGGCCTTGTCCAGAAGATGTGCATGTGTTGTTCCTCATATACCTTCTCTCGCAATTTGCTCTATTGGGATTACATCTTGGTGAAGGTTAGTTTTAATCACGGTATGTAGGACTTTCATGTGTATTTTGTAATCCGTGTTGAGTAGGGATATCAGTCTATAATTGCCTGATTTTCTGGCGTCTCCAGACTTGTGGAGAAGGATTAAATTGCTTGCACGTCTTCTGCTGTTAGTTTGTACTTGCGTTTGAGTACTTTGGTGACATGGTTTGTGAGGTATGCTTTTGCTGCAGGGAAGATCTTGTAGAGGGTTGCTGGTATGCCATCACCTGGGGCTTTCCATGGGCAGTGAGAGCTGTGGACACTAGAGTTTGAGATCTTCAGGATTACCATCATCTTCAGCTGTATCCTTTTGCGCAACCACGGCTAACCAACTCTCAAATCACGGGGACTCTTGCTCTTCTACAGGTCTATAGAGGTCTGCAAAGAAGTTCGCCGCTTTCCCTATGTCTAATTCGTTAGGTTCTTTGTTTGGTTTGCGGATTGATGGCCGCTCTTGACACTGGAGCCGAGTTTTGGTGGTCTCGTGTTTCGTCCTCTGCTCATCCAGGTGCCTTTGCAAGATTTCGACTCAATCTTGTGTTGAAGTTATATTTTGCACGGGTGTCATGCGTAGTTTTGTCATGATTTTTGTTTTTTCATTTAGGTGATGTGGAAGTCCGCCTTCCTTGTGCTCTTGAATCTTCGCTTGTTTTATATGCGTCTTTATGCAGCTTTTGTATCTTTCTTCTGTGTTTTTATAGAAAGGTTTCCTCTTTACCTTACCCATGCAGCAGACGATAAGGTGTCTTAACGTGAAACCGGCGGCCAGGATTGCATGTTTAGCTATTTTGTGTCTTCTGGCGTGTTTCCTAACGTTTTCCCTCAGCGTTTTGAAGCTCTGTTTCGAGTATATGATTTACTGCGAGTACTTTCGGTTTTGTGTATTCGTTTGTGCGAAAGTGGAGTAGCTTCTTAGGAACCTTGGAGAAGGTGAGATTAAATGCTTTTCGGAATAGCTTTTTGATATCCTCACTGTCCGTACAAGGCGTTTCAGCTGGACTTTCTGGGGTTAATGCGGATTGTGTTGTGTCTGCTGTGGTTGAGATAATTGTCGGTTTGTGCAGCGCTATATTCACGTTTTGTCTCTCTGGTAGGCGCTATATTCACGCTCTCAACGGAGTTTGTTTCAAATTTAAGGTGTTTGTTTCAAATTGTGGGGTGCTGTGGTGTGGGTTGAGTTCTCAGAAGCGGTAAGGATGAAGTTTGTGGGTGTGGATTGCAGTGTCCCCTCGACCTGCTTCGCTATTTTCGGCGTAACAGGTCACGTTGGTGCTTGCTGTTGGTTACGCAACGGGAGTAAGAGGGGTTCAAGATCTTCTCTTACTGCTACTTGCGTCGGCTTTGCATTGTAAAGCACCGGAAATTCTTCTCGCAATTTTGTCTCTATAGCTTTTAACGTTCGGCCAGGAAAATTGTTTGCACCCTGGCCTTTTTTGTTTTTAAGAATAAAACATTGCGGTACTCACGCTGCAAGTTAGCTATTTCTTCCTCTGTCCACAATGTTGGTTTTGTTGTTATACGGACTTCTTGATTTTGTGCCACCCATAGTTCGAGATATTTCTTTTTGATAGCTGCTAAAGACCTCTGTGGTAGCTGTTGGTGTATTGTTGCTATTAGTTCGTTTGTGAGGATGTTGTTTTCTTCTATATATTTCTTGAGAGTGTCTAACTCGTTCGGTTTCCACGTTGTCATTTCAGGTGTTTGTATTTTGGCAAAAACAATCGTCGAAAAATTCGTCTGTATGAAGACTTATTATTATGACGATTGTTCGGCTCTGATTACGCGGATGCACTTATAAAACGCATTTATTTAGTACACACGGTCACGGGGGTGCGGACAGGCGTACATCTCGCGAGGGCCTTAATTAGAACTGGTAGTATACAGAGACGTAGTATAGTAGTCAGTATCCCCGCCTTTCATGCGGGAGAGTATAGAAGGAACAGATATTTTAATTTCTTTCATGCTTAAAAGTTTTAATATTATTATTTTATGTTAGTAACAATATTTTGCTTCAAAAGAAGACATAACTAATACGATAAGAAAGGTTTTCAAACACTTTTGTTAATCAAAAAGATTGTCTTTATTCTAACCAATCGAAAACCTTTGTCATAGTCACGAATGTCTGTTTTTTTTAGTGATGTGTCGAGTCCTCTCGGTAGTATATATCTTTATTGTACTATATAACATAATACATTGGTAGTTATGCCATTACAATTTTTGCCTAAATACAATACCTTTAATTATAATTAACTATTAAATTGAATAAAATATAAAACTGTAATAAATAATATAAATATTATATAACATTTGTACATAATTAAATTAATTTTTGGCTTTCCTGGTAACTAGAAGAGTTTATCACAGTCAATTTTTGGCTTTTTACATATTGCACTTTCTATTTTGCGGGTTATTGCACATTACTGTTTGTTGATGTGGTCCATTAGGATGCGGGAAGTTTGCGTGATAACACTGTATGAGGCCTTTCGTACCATGGTTGTTATAGAGTGCTGTTTAACTCCAAGATCTTGTAGAAGCTTTTGGAAGTGTTTGTTTTCGTTGGTGTTTAACACTTCTCCAAAGCACCCTATAACAAACAGCCCCAACTCCACTTTGCACCGATATTTGTGCTGCAGCTCATCAACAAGGTTAGTGTCCCTGTTGATGGTGCGGAAGTTGACGTGGTCGATGTTTTCCACGGAGTTGTGGCAGTATTTGGTTCTTTTGATGCCTTCTTGAATGTGGTAGTTTTGAAGGTGTGGTACGGAGATCTCAAACAGGTACGTCTTCTTATTGGGCTCAAGCTCTTGCACCATCACATCTGGTTTGTTGTGGTGGAGTGGTTTTTCCACAAGGATGCTCTGGCCTGCTCTTATGCGCAGTTTCCTACCGTCCGCAGCTTCGTACTCCGTGTTCAGCACCGCTTTCCCGAAGTGTAAATTCTTCTGGACCTCCTCTGGTGCCCCAGTGCTCTCGAGTAAGGTCTTCAGGAGCCAGTGTACTACTTGATCGTGGCGGCCATTGTAGCTTGTGGAATGGCAAGATGTTACCACGTGGTACGCTGTCTCGTCAGCCTGACAACCTTTCCGGCATGTGGTGTTCCCAGCAGTTCCTTTAGATCTTAACTGGAACAGCTGTTCTTCGGCTGCGGCGTTTATTAACGAGAGCTTGCCGCAGTCGGTACGGAAATAAGTTGCTGCTGGGAACGTCAGTATTTCTTGATCTTGGAGTACGAGCTTTGGGTACTGCATGCTTTTTGCCCAATCTTCCTTTCGTTGGTTTTCGTCGCTTTTCCTAATGGCTTGTATTGCTCTTCTGCACTGAGCCATGTCTGTAGTCTCTGTAAGGTCGTATTTCGCTGCCACGTGTCGGAATTCCCCCAATGGTGTCCTGTATCCGGCTTTGTCCAACTTTCCATACCTTTCCAGTGTCTCCTGAAGTTCTGGGTTGCTTCGTAGATAGGTGTATTTCCGGACGTATTGGATTTCGGTTTCTAACTCTATCGTCCGGAAACCCAGGCCTCCCAAGGTGTGTGGGAGGTATGCTCGCTGGTTCGACGTTGGCCTTGTTTTTATGTTTTCCCTAACCATTAGCTTCCTTACTTGCAGATCCATATCCCTGCATTTGTTTAGGGAGCTTTGGATGCTACGATTGGGATACATGTTGCCCATGACGTACACAGCGGCTGGAATTACACTGGAGTTGTATAGCTGCCTTTTCTGATGGGTGGTAAGTGGCGATGAAAGAATTTCCGATGCTTTTTCGATGATTTTTCTTCGATTTTGTTGAAATTTGCATCGGTGTCTCTTTCTAGCTGGATCAAGCCTAGGTATTTATAGCCGGTTCGCACCACTGGAAGGAACTTCTCTGCTTGGTCTTCTGGAGTTAGCTTCTTGCAGTAATGGCCACATTTACCCAGATTGAGCTCAAGTCCAAGCTGACCTGCGAACTGTTCTACAGTTTCTGTGATTTTAACCATGGCCATTTTTGATGGTGCATGGCATTTTATGTCGTCCATGAAAGCAAGTACCTCCTGCTTACCACGCGATAGCTTAGTGATGGTGGAATCGCTCTTGATTTTTGTTAAAATGCCTGCTGTCATCAAAGTGAATAAAAGAGGGCTGAGCGAATCGCCTTGATATTCACCTCTTTTCACGGGAATTCTGAAGGTTTCGTTGTTGGTCTGATTCTTCAGACAGATATTCCATCTTCCCATGGCTTCTTTGATGACCGTCTTCATTTGATCCGCTATTGGCATGGCATTTACCAATTGTTTTAGCTTCGCATGGCACACTGTGTCAAAGGCCTTGCGGAAATCGTACCAGGCGGTATGATGTTCGGATTTCCGCATTCTAGCTGTTTGGGTGAGGGCCTTGTCCAGAAGATGTGCGTGTGTCGTTCCCCATATACCTTCTCTCGCCATTTGCTCTTTTGGGATTACGTCTTGGTGGAGGTTAGTTTTAATCACGGTGTGGAGGACCTTCGTGAGTATTTTGTAATCCGTGTTGAGTAGGGATATCGGTCTATAATTCCCTGGTTCTTTGGCGTCTCCAGACTTGTGGAGGAGGATTAAGTTCGCTTGCACATCTTCTGCTGTTAGTTTGTACTTGCCTTCAAGGACTTTGGTGACATGGTTGGTGAGGTATGTTTTTGCTGCTGGGAAGATCTTATAGAGGGCTGCTAGTATGCCATCATCCCCTGGGGCTTTCCATGGCGCAGTGTACTGGAGAGCTTTGGACACTAGAGTTTTGAGGTCTTCGGGATTTCCATCATTTTCAGCTGTATCCTTCTGCGCAACCACGGCTAACCAATCTTCAAACCACGGGGACTCTTGCTCTTCTACAGGTCTATAGAGATCTGCAAAGAAATTCGCCGCTTTTCCTACATCTAATTCGTTAGATTCTTTGTTTGGTTTGCGGATTGATCGGATCGATGTACGCTCTTGACACTGGAGCCGAGTCTTGATGGTCTCGTGTTTCGTCCTCGGCTCATCCAGGTCCCTTTGTAAGATTTCGACTCGATCTTGTGTCGAAGTTATATATTGCGCGGGTGTCATGCGTAATTTTGCCATGGTCTTTGTTTCTTCCTTTAGGTGTTGCGGAAGTGCGCCTTCTTTGTGCTGCTGGATCTTCTTCGCGGGTTTTATGTGCGTCTGCAGCTTTTGTATCTTCTCTTCCGTGTTTTTATAAAAGGGTTTTCTCCTTACCTTCCCCATGCTGCCAACGATAAGGTGTCAACGTGAAACCGGCGGTAGTATATTCTCTTTATTGCAATTTACAACATATACAATATTAATACATTTATATATGTTATTACAATTTTGCCAAAATATATCACAACAGGTTAGTAATGTGAACATACAGTGGTATACAAAATTACATAGTACATAAATGGCAAAGAAACAGTTTTGGTGCATCAGGTCTTGGCTTTCCAATTTATATCGCAGATTTAATACAAACAGAGAGTTATCACAGTTGAACATCACAGATTAGCTTTTATCACAGGTTAGATTTCTATCACACATAAGTTTAATATCACAGCAAGCAACACATTTATTTATTAATGTGGTCCATTAATAACCGGGACGTTTGTGTTATGACACTATACGAGGCCTTCCGCACCATGTTGGAAATACAGTGTTGAGGCACACCGATCTCCGCGATGAGCTTTTTAAACAGTTTATATTCATCGGTTTCCAACACCTCTCCGAAGCACCCGATCACGAACAGACCCAACTCCACTTTGCACCGGTGTTTGTGCTTTAGTTCGTCGACTAGATTGACATCGCGGTTGATGGTTTTGAAGTTGATGTGGTCGATGACTACCATGGAGTTCCGGCAGTACTTTGTTCGTTTGATGCCCTCTTGAATATTGTAGTTTTGGAGGTGTGGCACAGAAACCTCGAATAAGTACGTCCTTTGAGTGGGCTGCAATATTTGAACCATCACATCTGGTTTGTTGTGATGGAGAGGCCTTTCAACCAGTATGCTTTGGCCTGCACGTATTCTTAGCTTTCGTCCGTCCTCGGTCTCGTACTCTGCGTTTAGCACAGCCTTTCCAAAGTGCAGGTTCTTTTGTAGTTCTTTTGGTGCGTTGGTGTTCTCCAGGATTGTCTTGAGGAGCCAGTAGACAACCTGGTCATGGCGGCCATTGTAGTTTGTTTCCTGGCATGAAGTGACTACGTGATAAGCAGTTTCATCCGCTTGGCACCCTTTCCTACACTTTCTGCTAGCTGGCCCTTTGGAGTTCAGCTGGAATAGTTGTTCTTCAGCTGCTGCGTTGATTAGCGATAGTTTACCGCAGTCGGTACGAAAGTACGTCGCCGCCGGGAATGTGATGTTTGCTTCCCTCTCAAGCACAAGCTTTGGGTAAAGCATACTCTTCGACCACTCACTCTTCCTTGCTTGCAGATCCTTGCCTCTTATGGCTTTTATGGCGTTACTGCTCTGTCTCATATCTTCTGGGTCTTCTAGGTCATACTTTTCAGAGACATGACGAAATTCCCCTATAGGTGTCCTGTATCCAGCATCGCTTAACTTTGTGTACTTCTCCAGTGTCTCCGTTAGTTCTGGGTGGGACTTCAGGTACGTGTACTTCCGTACATACTGGATCTCGGTTTCCAATTCAATAGTGCGGAAACCCAGACCACCCAAGGTGTGGGGGAGGTATGCACGCTGGTTGGATGTTGGCCTGGTCTTTATGTTCTCCCGAACCAACAGCTTCCTTACTTGCAGATCTAAATCTCTGCATTTTTTAAGGGAAGCTTGTGTGCTGCAATTCGGGTACATATTTCCCATGACGTACACAGCTGCTGGAATCACGCTGGAGTTGTACAGTTGTCGCTTTTGGTATGTTGTTAGAGGCGAGGACAGGATTTCAGAGGCTTTTTCGACGATTTTCTCTTCCAACTTCTCGAAATTCGCGTCGGTGTCTCGCTCTAGCTGGACTAAACCCAAGTATTTGTAGCCAGTTCTTATGGCAGGCAGGAATTCTTCTCCTTGGTCTTCAGGAGCCAATCGCTTGCAGTAATGACCGCACTTGCCCAAGTTTAGTTCCAATCCAAGTTGGCCAGCATATTGTTCAATGGTGGTGGTGATTTTCTGCATGGCTTTCTTGTTTGGAGCGTGGCACTTGATGTCATCCATAAATGCGAAGACCTCTTGCTTTCCTCTGGATAGTCGTGTGATGTCAGGGTCGCTCTTGATTTTGTTTAGGATGCCAGCCGTCACCAACGTGAAGAGTAGAGGGCTCAGCGAATCACCTTGGTATACACCCCTCTTGACAGGGATTCTGTAGATGTTGCTGCTGGCGTGGTTCTTCAAACAGATGTTCCATCTACCCATCGCTTCTTTGATGACTGTCTTCACTCCGGTGGGAACAGGCAGAGCGTTTACTAGCTTCTTCAATTTAGCGTGGCATACAGTGTCAAATGCCTTTCGGAAATCGTACCAGGCGGTATGGTGTTCGGATCTTCGCATCCTGGCGGTCTGAGTGAGAGCCTTGTCCATGAGATGGGCGTGCATTGTTCCCCAGATTCCCTCTCTTGCCATCTGTTCTTTGGGGATGACGTTTGGATGTAGTTTGGCCTTGATGATGTTGTTGATTACTTTGGTAAGGATTTTATAATCTGTATTTAGCAGGGAAATCGGTCTGTAGTTCCCTGGTTCTTTAGCATCGCCTGATTTATGAAGAAGGATCAGGTTTGACTGCACGTCCTCTACAGTAAGCTTGTATTTGCCCTCTAGTATGTTGAAAATGTGGTCTGTCAGGTACTTCTTTGCTGATGGAAACATTTTGTATAGAGCTGCTGGCACACCATCATCACCCGGGGCCTTCCATGGTGCTGTGTATTGGAGGGCTTTGGAAATGAGGATATTCAAGTCTTGTGGAGTTTCGTCCGTTTCGTTGGTGTCTGCTTGCGCCACTATGCCCAGCCAATCTTCGAACCACGGAGACTGATGCTCTTCTAGGGATCTGTACAGGTCTCTGAAGAAGTCTGCCGCTTTTTCTAAATCTAGTAGATCGGATTCATTATTTGGCTTTCTGATTGTCCGGACAGATGGTCTTTGTTGACACTGAAGACGGGTCTTGATAACCTCATGTTTGCTTTTTTGTTCTTCTACGTCTCTTTGTAGAATTTCGAGACGGTCTTGGGTTGACGTGATGTACTGAGCTGGTGTCATACGCAATTTTCCCATGTTTTGTACTTGCTCTTGCAAGTGGTGTGGTAGTGTTCCTTACTTGTGCTTCTGAACTTGTTTAGCACGCTTAATGTGGTTCTGCAGCTTCTCTATCTTCTCTTCTGTGGTCTTGTAGAAGGGTTTTCGTTTGACTTTCCCCATGCTGCCGACGACTAGGTGACGGAGAGTGAAACCTGCTGCCAGAATAGCGTGTTTGCATACTTTGTGTCTTCTAGCAGGTTTTTTCACGTTTGTGGATGTCTTATTTAGCTCTGCTTCCAATAGCATATTGACTTGGAGCACTTGGTGTTTATTGAGGTCGCCAGTATGAAATTTTAATAATTTCTTGGGGCAGTTTTTAGAGAATGTCATATTTAACGCTTTCCTAAAAAGTTTGCTGACGTTTTCATCAACATTAACGGGCATTGGCGGTGGTGCGTAAGTTGTTAGGGCTTGTGTGCCTTGAGTTGTTGCAGCTTCTGTGATTGTGTGGCTTGCTATGTCAATAACATGTGACTGTGAAGGCTCAGTTATAGTCTGCGATAGCGTTGCTGCGATTATAGGGTGCGCTTGAGTGTGTAGCGGAGCCGCGAGTTGTTCACTATTTCCTAGCGCTGGAGGTATATTATTTATTGCGACCACTGTATGTACCTGGGGTGCTGTGTGCTGAGTTAGATCACCAGGTATAGGTGTGGTGTCGCTAGTGTCTGTGGAAGTGGATGGTGGTGGTACCGCCACGTCAATCTGGAGCGTTGCCTCGGCGACGACAGGTTGTGCGTTTTGTTGTGGTTCGCCTTGCTGAGGGTGTTCGATTGTTGGTGGTTCTTCTGTTGGTTTTGTGTTATAAAGCACTGGAAACTCTTCCCTTAGTTTTGTTTCAATAGCCTTTAATGTTCGGCCGGGAAAGGTTCCCATGATTGCTTGTACGTGAGCCTTTTTTGTTTTTAAATGTAAAACATGGCTGTACTCACGTTGTAGCCTTCCCACCTCTTCAACTGTCCATCCCACCGGTTTTGCTGCTGGGCGGTCATTTAGGTTTTGTGTTTTTAGCTCCAGAAATTTCTTTTTAATTGCTGCTAGCGATCGTTGGGGAAGCCTGTGATGTATTTCTGCAGTCAAGTCAGCAGTTAAAATGTTGTTTTCCCGTAGGTATTCTCGGAGAATTTCCAATTCGTGCTGCTTCCAAGTTGCCATTATTGTTTTCTGTTGTACTGTTGCTGTATTTCGGCAAACCAATCGCCAATTTCATTAGTTATAGGTGTGTTGTCTTCCTTTGACGATTGTGTGGTTCCAATCATGTGGATGCACTTATAAAATTAATTATTCAGTACACTAGATCACGAGGGCAGTGCGATGCGTACGTCTCTCGTGAGATCTCAATCAGAACTGGGTAGTATATTCTCTTTATTGCAATTTACAACATATACAATATAATACATTTATATATGTTATTACAATTTTGCCAAAATATATCACAACAGGTTAGTAATGTGAACATACAGTGGTAT
>JAUIMV010000095.1:0-10513 GCA_033557775.1 Berosus sp. SLE1611
CCGCCTTCAGGATTCGTATAAAACTGAATCAAAAATCAAATGCAATATCATTTCACATGTGCTCTCATCCCTCATGTCCATGCAGGCCTGCGTACAGATGTGATATTGAATGGCCTGTATTAGGTGGCAGGAAAACCACTTCGACTGAAATGCCTGTTTCTAAGTTAGCCAAATTCGTTGGGTGGCTTGGAGCATTGTCCATCAATAGTAACACTTTTGGTGTTTTCACGTTTCAACGAACTAATTTTGGAAAATGTTCGTTGCAATCCAAGACTTCTTATTAGACTGTCAAAGCACAGGTAAAGTTGCTTTAGATATTCCTTTCATCGCCCTACGATTTTATGAGTGGTACACAAGTAGGGGCTTTAACTTAAAGTCTCTATTGGCGTTAGCACCCAGTAAAAGGGTTAAGCAATCTTTCGCTGCTTTAAAGCCCGTTGCAGCTTAAAAATGTTATTTTTGGCATCCTCTTCCAAAATAAGCCCGTCTCGTCTGCATTAAACTCTAATTCTGGGGTATAGTTTTCTCGTTCAACTATTGTTTTTATTATCGCAGGGAATTCAGCCACCGCTTTTACATGTCCACTTGCCGCTTCTCCCGTAATGTTTAAATCTGTTAAACCACCCTCGGCTTGGAACGAATGTTTCAGTTGTGTTGCCTGTTTCACCCTGAGTGTTACGAAAAATTCTTTTCGCTTTTTCCATTATAATAGCTTGACTTAATGTCATATTGCGTTCAATTACGTCCTCAATCCATATAGAAAGTCTTTGTTCTATTGCCTCTATCGTATGATTTCTAGAACGGGAAACTCTAGTTGAAGAAGTTGTCGCAGTTGCTGATGATACTGTTTTTTCTTTATTCTTAAGAATTGTCCTGATTGTTGAAGTCGACAAGTTCAATTCAGCACCAATTTGAGACTGATGTTCACCAGTATCTAATCTTATAAGCACTTGCATTTTAGTGTCCAGGGAAATGCTCTTTCTTGTCGCTTTATTTTCATGTTTTTTATTATCACCCATAATAAAACTAAAAATTGTAATATTTACCCATCACTAAATCATTTGCTGTATTTCATCTATTTATACTTACAATAACGGTAACAAACGTTAAATAATTAATGGGTTATATGTAAATGTACGATGCACTCTTATCAGCGGCAATCGGCGTACTACTCTTCGAAGAGAATGATAATGGGGTAGGGGATGCCCACGTTACGCTTTGTATATCGGGGAATCCCACACGGTGTGTGATTTTTAGGGAATACCCTATTCAAATAGAACCGCGTCTAACCAAAACAGTGCTAAGGGGAATCTTACTGTATGCTCAAAAACGTCGGTGGGTTTCAGTGCGTATTTATTACTTAATGATTTATAGATCCATAAGGCCTTAACGTCTTTTTATATGCATGTATATTCAAGTTAATTTGTTTTTTGTTATATTTATAAAATTAATTGTGTTGGTAATTTTGTTCAATGTTAATTTGGTTTTCAGGTATGGATTCAGTAAAGGCGCCACAAGAAAAATTAACTCATGTTGTTCGTTGCTGCTGCAGTGTCATGAAGGTTTTGAAACATTGTCAGGGTGCTCCTGTTAGTGCAGATGAGTTTCTTCCAGCTCTCATATTTGTAGTTCTTAAAGCCAACCCTGCTCGTCTAAAAAGCAATATTTTGTATGTAACCCGATTTTGTAACGACAAACGCTTAATGCAGGGTGAAGGAGGATATTATTTTACCAATTTAGTAAGTATATGTCTTGTCTAAATATCTCTGAGCCACTTTGACTCCATGAAATGTTCTTGAGTATTAGGCAGCTACACCTGACTATTAGTTTTCTTTATTAATCCAGTATGCCAATAAAATAAAATATATTTAAAATGGCTTACGCCTGGTTGCACCAACCCATTCTGAGCTACAGCTTAACTAAGACGGTCTTGGAATAAGCTGCAGGCTAGTCACAGTTTGCGTTGCACCAGTGTTTTTCAAGTGCATCTCACAATCAATATCCGCAACCCCGCAATTAAACCATAGACGTCATCGTATATGATGGCAATACTGCGTTCTTGAAATTATGTTGCCTAGCACCGTCCAATAATATACGGCCATTTTAAATTGATACCAAAAACTGCGATTTGTGTTTGTTTACATATCCGGTTCTAATGAAAAATTAAAATCCAGATTATTACCTCTGATTTCAACGTGTTTATGTTTGTTTTGAGTGTTGTGGAGAGTATTTATAAAATTGAAAAAGTGAGGCATAATTATACCTGTGAATAAAGAAACCTTTTAAGGCATTCGAAAACAGCAAGCATCTTTGATAAACAACTGAGATTTATCATAGAAATCTAGAATGACATCACAACCAACGCATGTAAAACATCAAATTAACTTTTTGTAGTTATAAACGTACCTGTTGCCATGGTATTCTAGATTATGTTCTATTCTTTCTAACAGCATAATCGTGCTTGGTTTTGTCAACCGAAATCTTTTAAAAATCTCCTCGTCAGAGTAACTATTGAAATAGTTCTCGCGGACATACATTTTCTAGAAGTACGTAAGTTCTCAACTTCACCTACAATATCGACATCGTCTACAATGTCTACTGTATTAACATCATTAATATTTTCCATTTTTTTTTTTCAATATAATTGCGTGTAGGAGAATATAAAAACAAAATTAGCAACAATACGCTTCAAATTTGACAGGATGCAATGAGCTGTCAAACTGTCGTAAATGTTCAATTTCGATCGTGTTTGTATGCATCTTTGTTATCTTTTGATTGAGTAAGACTGGCTTAGGTCGAGGTTTTCAGGATCCTAGAATATGAGCCGGGCTTGGCAAATGTGAGACCGGGATTCTGCTGGTGCAACAATTTAAGGAACACTTATGATGCCTGAGCTCTAGATGCAGCTCAGGATGCACTGGTGCAACCGGGCGTTAATAATATCAAGTTAATTTACAAAAGTCTTGATAAGTTTTTGACAATAAATACGGTAGGATTTATTTATGAATCTGTTTTATTTTTTAGTGTTGTGCTGTCTCATTTATCGAAAATCTTACTGCAGAATGCCTAAATATGTCTTGTGATGAATTTGATGGTTATATGACAGGTGCCATAACATCTGTAAGTGCTTGGGAGTCTGCTTTGGTGGCGTGTGAGGGCATGCATCAGCTGTATGAGCATTTAGCTTTACTGAAAGGTCTCGCAGATCGAACAGACATTGTGCAACAGGGTACCAAAGAGTTGCGTGAAAATATTCAAAAATTCAAGGTTGGTGATAAAAAAAATTGTGTTATCTTTGGTATTAACAAATTTGCTTTTATGTTTTAGGCCGAAATTTCTACAAAGGTCCTTGATGTTCTTGAGAAAACACCACTCATTGTAAAACCAAGGAAACTTCCTATAGAACTCGATAGGCAAGATTCTTTGATTGAGACACTTCCCTCACCTCTTTCACCTATAAAAGCAGATGAATCAGTTGATACCCAAAGTTCAGTGACTGTCACTATTGAAGGAGTCCAAGATGATTCCAGTTCTCATTTTTACCAATCAAATTTACAGCAACAACCAATTAATTTAACTGACGATAAAAAGAAGCTGCAGCTGGATATAACAGAACCTTGTCTACCAACGCCAAAGAAAGAAATTCAAACGTCAAAGAAGGAAATTCAAACGCCAAAGAAAGATATTCTCTTACAGTCAGTTGATTTTGATAGCCAAAGCTTGGAGGGGTTCACTCCGGATGATACTAATCTTTTGAGTCTTTCCAATGTCAATTACGACATAGATTTTTCAGATTTAAGTGCAGATAACAGTGTGGCTGAAGAACTAACACCAGAAAAGCGAAAATCGCCAAGTTTCACTCCTGATCCATTTAGCCCAGTTGGATCACAATGCTACATTTCGCAAACACCCCTCCAACCATCAAATGTTGAGCTAACACCAAAAACAGATGCCGATAATCAAGGGCAGCTCAAGCAAGACTTTCTGAACTTGCTGGAGAGCAACCAAGTAGATGTAGAGGAGTCAAAGTCAATTTTAGATTTAAAAGAAGATACGCCAACATCTCAGTTACCACCACCGTTAAAACCTACTTCCCAATATTTGGGTTTTTCTAAGCAAGGGTTTCAAATTCCCAGCATTCCATGTAGTACTGGTGATTTCAGCTCTTTGAATCTTTCTCAGCTGGAAACATTTGAAGGTGCTAGTACTGGGAATGAGCCAAGCCAGTCGTCTGAAACCCAAAAAAGTAATGAAGAGTCTAATACATCAGGAGATAAAGTTGTTAAAGTTCTAAGTGGTGTACTAGATACCTTCGATAGGCTGTTTTAAATTATTCCATTTTACATATATGTATTGTCATTATAGTGCATCTATTCGTTATATTTGTATTGTATATTTTATTGTAGATATTAATGTATATTAATACACGTTGATTTACCTTAAATATTATGATTTACTTTAATAAAATCATCCTCTATTTGAATGAACGAATGAATGAAAATGTCTTTATTATTTACAAAATTATACATAATAACAAAACATTATTCAAGGTGAGATCCAGAGAATTAATCGAAGTTATCCCCTGCTCGAACCTAACCCCATACATACTAACCTAAATCCCAATACACATAAATTAAAAGTAAATACAATTATTTTATAATTGAACAAATTAAAAATATTCCAAATTACTCCCTTTCTATAGCAATGAAAGTGACGTAATAGACAGTCGCGCGCAATCCTTTGATCAGAGCCTTAACTGATTTTCCAAGAGCACCTTCTTTAGATTCTTTTCAAAAGAAAACAGCTGACAGTTGTTTCACATTAGGGGATATTTCGTTATAAACTGAAGCAATATTGTACTGAAAGCGGCGTTTAAACATTTGCATAGAATGCGAGGGTATACTTAACAATCTCCTAAATCAAAGATTGAGGTGGTGAACGTCAGTCCGAAAAGAAATTTTATTATACAAATATGGAGGCGAACGATTGACCACAATTGAATGGAAGAGGCATGTGGCGTGAAGGTATCTACGATCATTCATGTTCACCGCCACTCAATTAGAGCTATTTGATGAGTTATTCTATATCGTTTGGATAGACAAAAATATAACGAATGCAGGATTTCTGGACCTTTTCTATTGTATTAGCATCAACCTCATCAATACAGGGGCCATACACGCTGTCACAGTAATTATAAAGCGACAGCACTAGTGAATCACAAAGAGCATTACTCAAAGCCTGATAAAAATATGTCTATTTGCATATCATTTCGTCAAAGCTGCATATGGCTTCTGGACACTTTGCGAAACATGCTCTCTGAATCTTAGTTCGCAATCCAATTTCAAACCAAGGTTTTTAAGGCAACCATACTGAGGGACGTGTCTGTCATCAATCTCAAGTGAAATACGGTGCAAGACTGCACCTCTGTCATTACGTCGACCAAAAACAATAGCTTGAGATTTAACTGGATTAAGAGCGTGAGTTTATTGGACATTTCATGAAGGACGCGAAGATCTTCATTAACAAGTTCACAAGCTCAATCTACATCAGATGGTACAAAGGACAAATACTGCTGTGTGTCATCAGCGTATTGGTGAAACCGACACGTTTTGACAACTGACAGTGTAAATTGAAAACAAAAAAGGGCCCGAAATTGAACCCTGTGGCACACCCGATCTTACAAGATGAAAGTCAGAGAGGTTCCTAGAGCTGCCTGTTTGTGATAAAAAAATAGTTCCTGAATAAAAATATCGTGTCTTGGTATAAACCTATGTACGAAAAAATAGCAAGCATTAATGAGTGATCAATTGTATCAATGGCTTTTGTATAATCTAATAAAATAAGAATAGTAACCTCTCCTTTGTCAATAGCATTCAAAATGTGATCTAGAATAATTAAAGGTACAGTATTACAGCTATATCCTAGACGAAATCAAGATTAATGAGGTGGCAATATTTTATTTTCATCCACATAGCGCCTCATTTGATCAGAAACTAATCGTTCTAGTATTTTGGAAAGACTTGAAAGGATGCTAATAGGGCGCAGGTCTTTAAATGAAGTTGGCTTTGATTACCTTGGCAATGGAATTACAACTACTTGTTAAATATTTCAGGCAATGCCGATTTTGATATAGAGAAATTGATTGTATGTGTTAAGAATGGCAAGAAAGGACAGTCATCTTAATCACTCTTATGCTTACACCATCAACTCCAACAGAAGAAGATTTAATACTATTAATAGCGTTAAGTACTTCATTTTCAGTTACAGAATTAAAATGAAAGCTATTTGAAGGATTAAGACCTGGTTTTAAATGTGAATGATAAAATAGTTTTAGATTGTCGTCCAAAGAAATGCTCGAACATGTGCTAGAAACGAATTATTTATCTCGTTTGGTTCAGAAAGTTCATGAGGATTTGCAGCTGAACTTTTACTGAAAACGTCTAGCGTTGTAAGTTCAGTCCAAATTTCACGACGGTCAACATTAGAAAATGTATTGGAGTAGTAATTCTTCTTCTCCCGACGACGTCTTGAGCCAACAGCATTTCGCAGTGCAGCGTAATTATTCCAAACATATTTGGTCCCCAGTTAGTTTGAAACGCTACAACTCTTTGTCGCGTATTGACATCAAATGGCGAAGATCGTCACCAAGTCACGGTGCAGGAGGTTTTGTAAATCTGTAAGTTTTCAACACTCTCGATTATAAACTGAATCTTCTCATTTATATCGCTTAGAAAATATATATTACGCCACGGAATGACTTGCAAATCTACATAAAACTGTACATAGTCTATGCGTTGAAGATTTCGAAATATTCTTAAAGAAATACCAGTCTTTGGAACATTAAGCTAAACCCTGCAATAAATCAAATCGTTTCCATGCATACTGACAATGCCAGAATCTCTCACACGTTAAGAATGTTTTGTAATGCTTAAATTCAACAATGTAGACGCCGAAACTGTAATGCGCGTCGGATCATTAATAATCTGTTTAAGACCAAACCCATTAAGTAATGCTAAAAGTCAAAGGGTTGCAGGACCGTGGCTCAATATATCAATATTCAGATCACCGAAAAGAAACAAAAAATCTGGTGTAACTGATAGTCTCTACAATTTAGTCTCAAGGGTATCCAGAAATGTATTACTGTTTAAAGATGGAGGCCTGTTACAAACGCCAAACAATACACTGCAGCTCTTTAGTTTGACTCTTATCCATAGCTGCTCTATTTCTATCTTCAGATTGGACAATGGAATAAGAAAGGTCATTTTTCAGGTATATGCCAACACCCCACCCAGCTCCTCGCGATCGTGACGTATAAAAGTATAGCACACTATCGAAACAGCCTCTTAAAGAACACACAAGCAATTCTGATAAATTACGTGTCAGCGATCTAACATTTAAATGCCCGAATTTGAAAATTGCCATAAAAGATCAGTCAAGGCTATTAGATACATAATTGACACACAAACAAAAACTGAACCACAATGAACAATAAAAAATAATTCAGGCAAAAAGGAATCCGCAGTTATAATTAAGAAAAAATGTTTTTTTATTAAAATAATTTCGTTTAAATGCAAAGTCACAACAACAGATACAAAGAGAGTGATTTTTTACAAAACCAAATGTACAAAAAAAAATAAAAACTTTATATGCTCAAATTTATAATGTATAATACCTAAGGCAAACTTTACTAAGCTGGACTGTATGTGTGCAATTAATAATTAAGTAACTGTAATGATATTGTTGTCCTAGTTTACAAGTACCTTTCCATTAGAACATTTTTATAGGTGTATTTCTTCGCCGCTGCTTGTAGCAACTGATTGTTTTGTTTAGTAAGATCCTCTCTAATCGTGATTCCAATGCTTTTTAAGCATTTCTTTTTTTCTGAAAACAAGCTGTCTAATCTTGTAGCTGTTAAATAAAACAATAACGGATCTGCATTTTGTATTTTTGCAATTTTTAAGACCAACTCGATGATGTCTTCAAGCTCAATATTTACATTTAATTTATTATGAAAAACGTCAAGTAATAGCTCTTCTGGGTTTTCATATTCCTTTTCAGGTAAACCAAATACTTGTAGACAACGACGGCGTTGGTATTGTTCTTAATTATTTAATTTTATATTTTATTCGTTAACATAGTTTTTTAGTTGGATATTTTCTTGCTCCAGCAAAGATATCTTTTTGTAAGGCGAGCCGATTTCTTGTTGGACATCTGCAAGCAATATTCCAGAGATTCTTATCACAGTACAAATCAGACTTAAAAACTCCTTAGTTTTAAATAATTCTTTGAATTTTATAGTTAAAATATCATGAAGGTCTTCAATTTGACTTTTAGGAATGGCATTATGATTGATATTATTTACAGTTAGCAGGAGAAATAGTAAAATTCTGCTTTTAACACTGAATGGAGATATATAGAGGAGCACAAAAGTATACGTCCGCTAGTGATAACACCACATATGGTATATGAAGCAGATTTAGAGAATTCGAACGCATTACTGCGCTTTGTTAATGACCTAAGTTGAAGACATTATTTCACCAGCATTTACATCATCTGCATTGTTGAATAAGGTTCAGTGTCAATTCTTACCTTTGGTGTATGTATATCATAGGATCATTAGCAGTACCACTCCACCGTGTCTATACAATTAAAATCAAATACAGGACTGACATCCACAAATATGAATGTAAGGCTTAGGAGTTTCTATGCAATCATTTACATAAGTTGTATGAATTGTATGAAAATTCATAGGCTATCAAATTGCAAAGGCTTTTTAATGACATTCCGGAACAAATCTTTTTAGCCTTAAACGTAAATTGAAATTCCAGCCAGTAAGACAATAACGCTTTGATTGTGATCTGCGTACTGATCCGCATTGCTTTTTGGGCTGCCGGTGAGGTTGAGAGAATGGTGTTCTTAGATCCTATTATTGCTGCGATTGTTGTTCTTAAGACTGGGACAAAACAGAAGGTCGTGCGCGACCACTTGACGGGTGGCGCGATTGTTTCACCGGTGGATGCTTTTAGACTGATTCTACTGAAAAGTTTAACTAAGTGGTGAAACATTAAAAATGTATTGTATTGTACTGTAAACTGAAACAAACTCAAAAAGGATAATATCGCCCTAAAATACTTTGTTTTTTTCGCCCCGTTCGGTCTTCGAAATGCTTATTTAGGTGTTACAAATCATACATATCATATTTATAAACTGCCACTGTAGGTAGCTGAACTTAACTGTAGTGTTGACACAAATCGATTGAAAAAGAATAGAACAAAATTCAATACTCTGCGGCTTCGCTTTGAAAAACACTATTGTATGAGGACAATCCAATAATACAAATGCAATAAAAATACACTGAACCATATACCTATATGTGCCATGCGTTTCCGTTTTCCAAATTCATCTACTCCGGCTTAAAACAGGAGTGCTCTCTAACGTAGGTATTAATATCTGTGGGTCCATGAATTTGTCTGCTGTGCTAAAATTAATGCAGGTTGATGCAGGTCTATAACTAGTAACGCCGCTCCACCATAGTTTAACTTCGGCTCAAGCGATTTCCTGACGTAACATCAAAAGTATGCCCCACCATCTGCTAAAATTCGTTATGATTTTCTTTTGTGTATACGCGCGCATCAGGCCGGTTGTTCTGCTCCTGGACCTTCTCTCAAACGAAAATAAAAATGATAAAAAGTCGTCGCTTTAGGCGATTTATGGAACAGAACGATTTGTGAGTTCGACGATTTTTTGTTAAAGTCTTTGGTTTCTAAATATCGGATGATTGTTTTTTTTGTCGCTGTAAAGTGAATTTACCAAAAATAAAAGTATAAATTTTAAAATTCTTAAAATGTTTACCTGAAATGAAAATTAGTCAATGCTTAGCAGATTTAAAGAAGCGGCTTTCTAACAAAATGCTTATCATTACACTAAACCATTAAAAGACAATCTACTTAGTGTTTGAAATGCCTATTCATCTTGTGTGTTAGTTTTAAGCGCTGTAAAAAAGATCGATGCACATATACTGTATACCTCTCAATATTTGCAACTATCTGTAAAAAGTGATAGATAAAAGACAAACTGCTGGTTTTCAAGTATTTGATACGCATCAACAAAATAATTTACGTAAGTAAAGATAGACTTTAGATACAAGTTCCATAAAAATCGCAATTTATCCTGGAAATAAGAATACATTTATGGAAAATTTATTTTATTTCTAATACATTTGCAAGTCTCATTGTTCTTTTGTTTTTTTTTTTCTAGCAGCTACAAGCAATCAGAAATCTTGAGGATCGTTATAATTTCCTTGTAGGTTTTGGAGCGTTACCAATGAAAAATTTATAAATATGAATCTATTTATGTTCCTGGTTTTCAGCAGTAGTATTTAACCATTCTGAAATATTATCCTCCACAAAGTGGTTTGCTGCTTGCTCTAATCGTATAAAAACAAGAAAGAATATATAATTAAGAAATTTTTAAAATATATGTGTATTTCAAACGTTGTCATAGCAACGCGAAT
>JAUIMV010000096.1:0-10491 GCA_033557775.1 Berosus sp. SLE1611
GTTGTTAGCCTCGTGAAGAGACCTTTATTTGATTATTAGCTTTGTAATTACCAATGGATTCGAATTTTTATTCAGAGCTCTTTTGGCTGTTTATCTGATTTTGGCCTTTATATAGAGCTTTTTGTCTTAGTACCCGATTTTGACCTTACTACCTAATTTTTGTCATTTGGCTTAGAGGTTCACTTTTATGGTTTAAGTCCTGCTTTAATTTCAGATTCGTGTTCCTCTAAGTTAATCTGTTTATGTTTGCTCATACGTTTTTGCTCTGCTTACCTTTTTGGATTTTCGTTTCGTAGTCGTGATTTTTATTTGGAGTTATTTTGGGCATAGGTGCATCGATTTTGAGTTCTTTTGTGCAGTGGTGCACCGTTTTGGAGTTTTGTTATGCAGTGTTGCATAGTTTTTTGAGTTTTGTTGTGCAGTGTTGCATTGTTTCAACCAATTTTGACTTTTGCAGTGTTGCAATTTTTTCGACTAGCCTTTGGTTTACCTTTTGGGATTTTTATAGCTGCTTTGTCGTTTTTTTTTTATTTCTTGCCCTGATTTAACGTTTGTTTTCTTAGACTGATTTTTGGCTTGCCTTTTTAGGGACTTAATTTTTTTGTGCCAATTTTTGTCAAGGACTTTTTTGATTATTAATTTTGACTTTAGAATTTTTTTGTAGAACTCTAACTGTACCCTTTTGGGGTTTCACGACTTGTATTCTGACTTACTTTGACTTTTGCTTTCTGATTTTTTTTTAATTCTTTCCTTGTTTTTTGAGGTTCTGTTTCAGGAAGCTTAGGTTTTTTTGTTCTTGGACTTACTGTACTTGGTTAGTGTTCCCTTTAGGTAGATTTTTGTTTTGGCTAACAACTTTAGTTTCTTTGGAGATTTTTTGTGATTCTTTACTGCTTAATTTTTTTATTGCTCAACACACTTTTATTTGCGATTTTAGCCTCAAGTAACTGACTTTTTTGCTTGAAATTTAAATTTTATTGCTCAGCTTATTTAATTTTTTTTTGTTTCTTTAATTTGAGTCATCTTTTCTTTATACATTACTTTGTTTGAATTTTTCTTACCTTTAATTTTTCATTAAGATTGTAGTTTTTCTTACCCTAGCCCAGCTTCTGTCAAGCAAACTGCCGGAACCTGCCTTCATTTGGGAAGGTAAAACATAGGTTGAATTACTAGAAATATAATAAGCAAATGCGCAAAGCATTACGAAATAAAATTTATTTCGACGTAAAGTACAAGTCATCAAGCAGCGAAACGCATAAGAGACAAAGTATTCTCAAGAAAAATTTGTGGCGCAAAGCATAAAACCACAGGGAAAATTGTAGAGAAAAGTAACATCCCCTTAGAGTCTCTTCGCATCACGTGCTCCAGCGTATTACAGCAACCACGGTGCAGAAATTTAAAGTTGATAGAACTTCAAAAGGCGCTTGCTGTATTGGTTAGAAAAGCCACGTGCCAGGGTTGGTTTTGCAGCGGAGAGTCCGGCGTTAAAAACATGTCACAAATGAAATCTCCATGTGCATGTAAAATTTACTCCTCCTTAAAAGCGGCAGAAAATCTGGGAAAACAGCCAATTGCAGGAAAATTTCCTCTAACATTTGCATACTTTGTACGTCGAAACACCTGGATCTTAAATTCTTGAATCGTAGCACTTGATACGTAATTTTTAATTCTTGACTGGTAACCCCTTAATTTTCACATCTCAAATGTCCTACCGAGAGAGAACCGAGTGCAGAAAATTCCACAGATTTACCATATCGACGGTAGGGAGAAAATCACAACAACTAAACAGCAGAAGTGTCGGATAGGAAAGAACTGTCAGACTGGACGGCGTGCCTTTTACATGGTAAGAGAGCGGTAGAGCGACGGTGTTCGACGCAAGCACACAGGACAGGAGCAATACTTCAGAGACGCACCAACTGAGACGAATTTCAATTTAAAGAACCAAGGAAACCAAAACTACTTTGCATAAGGATATATAAACGGCAAATAAGCAAGGCTGGGGAAATTATAACGTAACAGAGTGAATGAAAAAACGTAAGATGATGGAGCGGATGAAATTAACACTAGGCACGGTAGGTAAATTAGCGCAGAGTAGCGAATTCACATCTTTATATAAAAGTATGAGCCAATAATTTTTTAAGTAGTAACATTTGTTGGTACTTGTGTATTAAAAGGAATAACAGGATTATGAAAACTGCTATGATATTGGTGATGTAATGAATGCTAATAATTGCTGTTCCTCATTTTCAATACAACAGAAGTGAAATTTTGCGTGAACCATAAGTACACAAAACACTATTACCAGTTACAACACCTAAAAATCCATAAAAATATGTTTCGATTGCTTACAACGTTTTCACAACATTCTTACCAACTTTCTTAAGATCAAGGGTTGTTATGGGATTCTATAAGATTCTGTTATTCAATCTTTAATTCTCCCTAAAATTCAAATAACATAAAAAGAACAGGAAAAGACTGAAAAGGCAAGACTTATTTCATTCCGAAACTGGTCGAAAATTCGGACTCCCAATAAATTTTCCGTCCTGTCATTATACAGAAACATAGAATAAATCAATAAAAGAGAGAAATATATATTGGACAATATATTCCGAAAAGTTAAAAAGACAACCCTTACAGTCTGTCTTACTAAAGGAATTTATAAGTAGAAAGATCCTCTCAAGAAGGATAAAAAGATACAATTTAGAGGGATTTCAGGAAACCGCTTTGGAAGTGAAGGGATGCAAAAAGGGGTGATGTGGATTGACGTGCTTCCAAACCAAATATACTGCAAATCACGCTCCGCATACTAACAACTTAAAGTCTGGATCTGCTGGGGTAAATTAGTTACACATGTAGTGCGGAAAAAGTAGCACAAAATGCCAATTTTAGGAATTGGAGGGTGTGGGCTTTATAGGGTGTAGTTAGGCAATAAACGGGTGAGCCGTAATGGCATTTGCTATGTGGGGTTGCGCTTGACCTAGTGGCACGGTTTCAAAAAGTAGGACCTACCGCCTGTAATAACAAACAAGCCTATTAGTTAAAATATGCGTAGTTTTCATAAAATGGTGGTGTCAGCGTTTCCTGGAAAATATTTTTCTTTGCTACCCTTTATACCATGCCACCATGCATTTAATGAACCTCATATACGTTGTTTGGTTTATCAACGTAATTTCTGCTTGTCTGTGAAATGCCACATGGTGGTTGCATTGTATAAGGTTAGTCAAAGCTGCGTTGCTAAACTGTTGTCCATTCTTTCGCTTTTTTCAAGTAAACATAGCTCACTGAGCTTTATGTACCTTGTTGACTTTACTAACATGATTTTTACTATTATGTAAAATGCTATAGGGTTATACAGTTATTTTGTAAACAAAATTAAGTATACCTTCAGTAAAGTTTCATAATGAACACTTTTTAACGGTAAGCTGAGATCTGTGCCGCTTCTAACATATTGATTTTATAATTATTATCGTCCGTTTTTCAAGCTTCATGTGGTTTGGTTAACCCTTTTTCTCTGATATTTTCTTACGATGAACAGTTTTGTATTACTTCACCATCTGATCTTTCTGAGGACACTTTAGGGACTTAATGATGGTAGTGAGTTCGTCGTGGAAGACATATCACCATTTTTTGGAAAGCAATCTCATTTATCAGTCTACAAGCCATTGCACCATTTATTAACGAATAGCTAAAGTCACCTCCTGGTGTTTTGGTAGCCAGTTTTTGAGCAACAATTTTACCAATTTATAACAGTGATCAACTGAATTAGCCACAAAATACAAAACCAAAAACAAATGATGTATGGGTCTACTGTAATGCAGAATGTGGTTCATGGTCGCATTGGAGTCCGTTTCACCGTTCGGTACCTATGAAGATTAAACTGCCCTTTGTGGTTTATGGTACACAGCTGCGTTTTTAAGGTATTTATTATACCAGATCCGCCGTTGAATGGTTGTTTACATCTGAAGTATAAGCGCCAATTTTGAATTTGTACAGATCCGTACTCGCCCCGAATTAGAGTAGGACAGAATGCCTATTAAGTGTTCCAAATCCATAACTGGGCGTGAAGACTATCTTCAGTACAGTAAAATTCCTATGCATCAGCAACATCTGATCTGCAGCGGCATGGATACTGATGAATTACTGTCAAAAAGGCAAGAAGGTTTAATTGATAACTGGTTGTGTTGTGTCTGAACACTACCTGATGAGAATCTTGCCTCTGCATTGAATGTTGAGAACATTGCTACTGTTTCTGTCATTAAAATTGTGGAATATATGATAAAATCTGAAGCTTAAGCAAAATTATTGAGATTGCAGTAGCAAAAACGCTTCTTAAATACTGTCATCTTTTTCGAATATTCTGAGTCGCTGCATGGTTTTCTTCAAGGGCGCTGTGTAGAAGTAGCAATTTTTGATTTTATACAATCAGTTATGTCATCGCTTGAGAGCAAGTCGTGTGCTTTAGGAATTATTGTAGATTCATTCGATTGCCTTGATATTAACCTTTTTCTCTGCAAATTGAATGCTTATGGCTTTAGGGGTGTTGCTTTTAATTGGTTTTCGTCCTATCTTAAGTCTCGTCACCAAACAGTCAAGATTAAGATGAACGGGGAAACTATGATTTTTAACATTTTGCCGCTGAGAATGGGTGTTCCACAGGGCAGTGTACTTGGTATCTGCTTTTTCTTCTTTTTGTTAACGGTCTTCCTTTAATATTATCTGACACAAGTTTGAAAATGAGTAACTATGCTGATGACACAAATATGCTTTTGTATGGTTGTATTGGTTCAGAATATTATCCACGTCTTCAAAGGTGGATTTCCCCTAACAGATTACTCAATGTAGATAAAATGAAAGGCGTCGTCTTCCATACTAAAAATGCCTTGCAAGATGATATTCTAGAGTCCATTCCTCCGAACGAAAATATTTTAAAATTATCTTCTTATACCAAGTTCTTGGGGGTTATCATTGACGAAAATCTGTCATGGGATGAGCATGTCGTCTATGTTTGCCCAAAAGTATTCAAAAATATTTTTGAATTGAGAATCCTTTTGATATCTGTAGATATCTCTGCTCTACATGCCGTTTATTATTCTAATATCTACTCTCTTATTCATTTTGGAATATTTTTCTGGGGTGGCTCACCTTCTGGGCGAGGAGTGTTTATTCTTCAGAAGAAAATCATTAGAATTGTATGTAATATGCGTCTTAGAGATAGGTGTTTTTAAGTCAAATGGTCTTCTGGTCTTCTGGTCTTCACTTTACATTTACGAATGTGTTGTGTTTGTTTTCAAATAATGTGAGGACTTTTCATCTAATAGATTTTATCACCAATATCCCACAAAATATAGAAGTTATTTTGCAATTCCGAAGCACACGCTACCTGGCACTGAGAAGAATGTGCATTATAGGTGTATTTGTTTTTATAACACCTTTCCAGATCATATCAAATCTGCAACAAATTTGTCACAGTTTAATAGGTTGGCTTTTAAATACTTACACCATCTTGAATTATATACTCTCCAGATTTTATGAAGTAGTTGGGAAAATCATTTATTTTATTTCGTTCTGTTTTTGTAAGTAACATTATACCTTAGTTTTACAACCGTAACTGTCATAGTTTATTTTTGGTTCTACAAAATTGTAGAATGTATTATTTTATCATGATGGTATTAGAATGTTTTTTAAAGGTTTGTGTTTGCTTAGCT
Source organism: Berosus sp. SLE1611 (assembly GCA_033557775.1). Taxonomy (NCBI): domain Eukaryota; kingdom Metazoa; phylum Arthropoda; class Insecta; order Coleoptera; family Hydrophilidae; genus Berosus; species Berosus sp. SLE1611. The sequence goes on from JAUIMV010000096.1 coordinate 5,706, forward strand.
AACTTATTTATTATTTCTTTATAATTTTCACCACATCAAATTTGTTTATTTTTTGTATATACCTAAAGTTTATCTTAGTTTGAGTTTTTATTTATTTTTATACATTTTACATTTTTTGTATATATTTTTCTCATGAAAGTAGTGTATAAATTTGGTTTTTGACGCTATTTGTATATATTTCTTTTATTAAATAAAGAGAGTTCTATTCTATTTTATTCTAATTTAATTTTCTTTTCAAAGTTTCGCTAACTTATGCGCTGCTTTTTCAAAATTTCTTTATTATTATTGTTTCACATCCAAGTATCCATAAAAATGACAATCGCAAAAAGTTATGCTATAAATATTCTTCTGTTACCTACATATTTTAACATATACTCATATTTTTACACTACTATTATCTAGAGGACGATACAATAACATGATTTTTCTTTATATACTAACTTTTTAAAATTTAAAATTTTCGAGAGAGAAAAAAGTTGGGTTTGTTGCCTAGTTTACCACTTCTTACATTATCTGTTATCGTTACACTTTATACATTAGTATGCCTTTTTATAATCTTTTGCAAAAAATTATAATGTCTCTTTGGCTTTAATTAACTCTTGTAACTTTTTGTTCAGTGCCCCGGCATTGATAATGTCCCTTCGAATTCTCTTTAGACCGTTGTAAATGACAGTTGTTTCCTCCTTGTATATAACTGTTGTGTCACTGTCACTGTCACCAGTTGTCACTTACAACGGTCAAAAGAGAATTTGAAGAGACATAATCAAAGCCGGGGCATTGAACAAAAATGTACATTAGTTAACTAAATCCAAACAGACATTATAATTGTTTGCACATTATTATACGAAGATATGGTGATGTATTAAGTGTAATACTTGATAATAGATAATATAATAAGTGATAAGCTGGGCGACACGCCCAATTATTTTGTCTCTCGAAACCCCTATGTATAAGACAGTTTTGTTTGAAACCTGTTCTGGGCATTTGTCTGAAATATGTCTCATCACTAGACGACCTATCATTTTAAATCGTGTATTGCAATTCCATGAGATAGGTTTTATGTTCTGTCTCGGACATAAGTCTATTCAATGGAAGATCGCCCTAAGACTGGATGTTTTTGTAGGTTAGCCTCTGTGACTAAACCTTAAAGAACGAACGGCTTCACAAAATATACGGTTTAGCAAACAATATTTAAAACTAAATCTTGTGCCATACTATTTATAGCTAACATCCAAAAACACAAATGCATCAGTCACTAAAGCAATCAAGAAGGGACAGAAAAATGGATCAGAGAAAAACAGAAGAAATTGTACAAACTACATCTTACAGTGATCCACTCTTTTAAATTACATGCTGCACAATTCGATTTTTTAATGCTCAAGAGTCTCTTTCGTTATAAAAGGGCTTGACATTTGTCCCAAAAATTAAAGTGGGAAACTAAACCAAAGAACTACTAGCAATAGATACTGAAGTTGCTCTTACTAAAATCAAAAATAACAATCCGAATAATCAATTCACAATCTATAACACTATTCATAAATATAAATCTAAAGACACAACATCTCCTGAATTTAAATTGATAAAAAGCATCAAAAACAAAATAACACATAACAATTTAACTGTAACCAAAGCAGACAAAGGTAACACAATTATCTTCCTAAAATAAGTTATGTTAAAGATTTCCTAGTAGCACCAATAACAAGACGTTAGAAGAAACTCCCACTAACCTATCACGCTGTATTCAGTGTATCTGCGATCGACCCATAAAGTCAATAGAAAAACAAACAGTCGAAATCTAACTCACATGTGAAAATAGTGAAGTTGTATACACTTATGCATGGAATCGATCATAACCCGTTTCGTTATATTTGTCTGACTGCAGCATTTTATACCGACCCTACTTTTAGTTATGTCACCTTTAATCGTCCATGAACAATGGCAGACGTGAAAACGGACCACTAATTGCGTTTGTGAAAAACATATTTTTTAGTTTAATTCACGCTGCCACAGTTTATGTTCAATGTAAGTTATAATAAGAGGATTATTGTATTCGTTTATAAATAAATTTTTTAAACTATACTATAAATTTGATTCTAGCAGATTGTGCTTGCAAACAGTTAATTCATAAAACACTTTTTATGCCCACCAAGACAAATATAGTTATATAAAGGTTCCAAGAACTTTCCGGTGTTCTTGTCACGAGACGTACATTTGTAAGATAAAATCTGGGAGTCATAAGTGGTAACATAAGACGCTAAAAGGTCTTTTACATTATATTTTATAAATTTAATTCACACCATAACAGAGAAGTATCGTACAGTGAAAATTTAATTATCAAAGAATTCGTAGAAACATTGCAAGCTGTTCTGTGTAGAGATAACTCGATGTAATAGTAACGGCTTATTTGAAGCACAGGAAGAGCATAATTATAATTTTCTTTTAATCAAATCATTTAACTAAATGGAAAATAAGCTACAGTAGCTCTCTGACACAAGTTGGATGACTTTAATTTGAAAAACAGTTTAAGTAAATCGTTTTGTCAATTTTATCAAATTCGAGGATCTTCGAAATTGGAGATCTTCAACGAGGGCGGTAGTGTGTAATCTAAATAGATCTGGTGATGAGTCGAAACGGGCAAGGTGCAGGATCGTTACAGGAGGTGCTAGGATATTTGTTTTAATTAGTTTTTGATTGCTGAACGCTAATGGGCCAGAATATCGATACGCCAATTAATTACGTCGTAGTATCATCTTCGTGATCTGATATCTTGGGCCGCTTCGGCCGGTCCATGCACTCACTTCGTATCTTGATCTAGTCCTTCGTCCAATCCAGTCTGTGCCTTCGTCTAAAAAGCGGGCATAATTATATTAAAATTAATGGCGTGAGCAGTGGTGGTTTTCAAAACAAGAACGCACTCGAAGGCATATGAATAAAAGATACTTAATACCAGTTGAAACACTCGCAAAATATTTATATCTTAATAAAATTCTCCTTGAGACATCGGGAATTATTTTGTTACCTAAGCTTATTATGGTGTTTACTTTTCTTAATATGTAAATTAATGGCGTATGATTATATACCCTTTGTGTACTTAATGTTATCTTGACGGTAAGAGAATCGCTAATAGGACATTTTTCTGCAAACGGAGTATATGTAATGCTCATGTTTTCTCTTGGTTATTGTGTAGATTTACATTTAATTTTATGGTTTTCACTCATCTTGTAATATTTAGTATTACTTGTTTTTGAGATTTGTATTTGTTTTTAATACCTCAACAACAGCCACAGCAAATGAAAATAAAATGGTATTAAAGGCTGAAATAATAACATCTCTTGCGGCCTTGGTTTCTTAGAACTCGAAGAATTCGTTTGTACTATTAATAACTTTAGGTCAAAAAGTTATTTGCTAACTCCTTTTAAAACATTGAGTTGGTTGGTCATCGCCCAAAAATTAGTATAACTGATAAATTATCACACGCTTCTAGAATTGACCATTTGGTAAAGTTAGATAACATGCTGAGATTATGATACGTTCATAACAAACCGGTATTTTACCGCACCAAATTCCATAATTGCAATTTGTTATATGTTTCAAAAACATGCATCTAAAACTTATGCTTAAATTGGACTATCAATAACAACGAACATGTTCTGATTGACCAAAACGTTCTCAGTAAAAGGAGTAATGACCAGGAAAATTAAAAAACGTTTTGCTATTTCTGATTTTTTATATTCACAGTATTCTAGCTGTTAAGAATTTCATATCTCTATGTGCCCGGAATGTGCTTTGAACTGAGAGCGAGAAGCCATCTGTATATCCAGTCGAATCTGTTTGCGCCGCAACACTTACCTACACCCAATAACATACTTCAATACAATTTGTTACAAATATTTTAACATTTTTTTTATTTTAAACTTTATTATTAAATTTTATAACACTAATAAAAGAATTAACATTTATTCTACGGCATTTGATCCTATATGGGTTGTAGTGTGCCTAAAAATAATTTTTAATTAACAATATATTGTATGACATTATATTATAGTATATTTTGTAACAAGTTTTAAAAATATAGTTTTTAACACGAGTATGTCTGAATCAAACTAATGTTCAAAAACGTTTTTAAAACTAGTAACAAACGTTTTTTACTACTCCTCAAAAAATTATTATGTTGTGAAATATTCGATCTAAACCGGCAATATGTTGAGCAGATGAATATTTTATATTAAAAACAAAAGGTTTCAAGTCTTTTTAGTTACATGCTATCCTTTATCTGGTAAACGGTCTCTTCTTATTAGAATGATGATCGAAATAAGCTAGAATATCCTTTTGGACACTCATGTGTTGTGATTATTTTCCCACCATGTTCCGAGCAGGCTATTCACCCGTTCATATTGATACTTGGGTTTTTGAGGTTGACAACATTTTCCAGCTTCAGCAGTTCAGGAGGTATGTTTTCCAAAATATCATCTTCTCTTCCAATTGTGGTTTCCATTTCGACTATCTTAACGAAAGACTTTTAGAAGTAGGTTTTTAACATCTGTCATTTATCATCAAATTGTCATTTGTTTCATTGTTGGTATTTTAAGGTAAATGTTCTCGTTTTTGGCAGTGTTCCATCAAGTAAATATGCACCAAATACAATAAATATATGTAAAAAATAAATAAATTTGATGTATAGGATAATATTCATTAATGCCATTTTATTTATGTGTATAAATTCTTGCATTTTACATAATTTATTAATTTAAATAGTAAAATTAGCAGATTGCCAATAACTGCTGTG
>JAUIMV010000097.1:0-10481 GCA_033557775.1 Berosus sp. SLE1611
CTAATAAATACAACTTTTAAAGTTTCATAGATTCGCGCCTACGCTTGAATTATTACTTCCTGTCAACTCAATCTTTAATGTAGTTAGTTTTAGCTTTTACACATATAATTTTTTTGAAAAAACATCAATAGAAAAATTAAAATGGTTTAAAAATGAATTATCAAACAAGCGTAATGCTAAAAATATATATATTTTTAAATATTTCCCATATAAGTTTTAATTTGACTCGCGAAATAATCGTTTCGTTATAGTGCCCCACTACAAACCGATCATGCGCTCTCACACCTCAATTGGCGGTAAATGCATAACTGCAAAACCGTTGCACTTTTACAACGATAGCTAGGTTATTTGCGTTTAAAATGGGCTCAAGAACCCGTACAATTTTGCTTATGTGCAAAAATGAAGCTACCGAGACAGAAATATCGATGTTGAATGTGAAGTGTGTGTCAACAAAGGAAAATCTTGTTCAACTACCAAAATGGGATTCTACTTCTGGAACTACGTTGGACGATAAGGAAAAAGCCATAATTGGTGAGTTTACTTTTTGTTTCTGTTTTCAAATACTCTGTTATATTATTTGATATCGGGCTAGAGCTGTCAAAAATTAAAATGAGTGATTCCGTGCCAAATGATCTAAGAGTCCCCGCTTAGATTTGGTTCAAATTTGGTGCGTAGGTGCTCTACATATGCAAAGGAAGATAACCAAATCTTAGCCCAAAATGTTTAATACTTCTTGATAAACGGCCAATTAAGTGTAGGCCGGCGCAGTCTCACAGCGACACCGCTAAGCTTTTTGCTATTTTGGCGGAACCTTAATTCAGTGAATAAAGGATCTAGGGGATTAACAAACTCAAATCGGCACCCCTCGCGTTTCGAAGCCAAAAAATATATGTTCTTATACATCAAAAAGTATCTGCACAAAACAAATTTCAGGCCCCCAGGTCCCCCCAAAATAATAAAACGTGATTTTCAGAATATTAACGATATCTACGGTTGTCGTTTTGACACTTTCAAGGCAAAATTCTCCTATTACTTCTTCTTTATTTTCCTCTACCTGAAGCGCAGGTCCGAAAACAGGAGGGAAATAGAGAAGAAGAAATTCACACTGCTACTGACGTTTACTGTCAAACTGAATGTCAGTGTCAGTGTCACGTGTAAAAGTGGCATTCAGCACACATTAAACATTGTAACTTAATTATATCCGGAACGGTTAAAGCCACAAAAACACTTTATTTATAAAATTTATAGAAACTTTTATTCTCTACTTACTTTTCTGCAATACACTTTTTGATATGATAATTCGTTTTCAAGATATTCGCGAAAAACAAAACTTTACCAAGAGGATGGCGCCCTCCCCGATTGTGCTGGTAAAAAACAACATATACAAGTTAAAATACACCTAAAGTATAGTCTGTATCGAAAGTTTAATCAAACTCGTTAGAGTCGTTTTCGATAAAATTTTGAAAAACCGAAAAATTACAAGAGTGAAGTGCCCTTTCGCGCCGGCCAATTTTCACCATAAGGTTTCGGTAGCGTCCTATAGTGGTACAAATTCCAAGTTTAAAATTTGGTGTCCGTGCGATTTACCGTTTTCCCGTAATTTTGACTACACACACAAGGACCAACTTTCAAAAATTATGTTTTTGAACTCAGGGGACCTGAAGATGGATATATCCACTGAAATCTCGATTTCGATTTCCGACCCCCAACTGTATACTTTCTTTTCCCTAATGAGTCGAAGGAAGTAAAAAGCCTAGATAAAAAAACAACTCCGGCCATTTTGAAAATTTTGACAAAAATGTGTTTTAATTTTTTTCATATCTAAAAACGCTTTGGAAATTTCTGAAGTAAACAGACTGTGTTTTGTTTACTTCTATGCACGGTATTTTTCTGTTTAAATAGCTGCAGTAGTTTTTTAATTAAAAAAATAAAGTAAGAAATCATATTTGCGGGGAGGGGGTTATAAATTAAGGGTGCACGATGTGAAGCTGGAAACTCTTCGTTTTGATAACTAGAGAAAAGGGAAGCTTTCACCATAAAAAAACTCAAATTTCTCTAGGAGCAGCTTATCCCGCTACCGTCTTTAAGTGATTTAAAGGTGTATATCTTAAAAGGGATGTCTTGCCCATGGTCCAAGTCCTTAATCTAACTACATTAAAATTTACAGGTTGGAAAAAGCTTGAAGAATACTACAACCTTCAGCTAAATAAATCGTCAGACTTTTCCGCCAACTCTTTCAGAACTTTTGATACAGAAGCGAGTCTAAATGCATCATCATCTGAGATTTCTGAGTATCTACCTTCAAATTCATCGAGTGAAATCAAAAGTACCCACTCAGATACTGAAAATAACAACTTAACACAACCTTATTTAAAAAGTTCTTCTTCTAAAGTAACAACAGGATCTAAAACAGAAAGTAAAAAACGAGTAAAAAAATGTAATTATTGTTTTTTTTGTGATTCAGAAGTTCTGAATTTCTACCGCCATCTTCAAAGGAACCATTCAGGTGAACCAGAAGTATGCAGAATTTTTGTATTGCCTCCCTTTTCTTTAGAACGGAAGCATTTGCTAACAGATTTAAGAAAAAAAGGAAACTATGTCCAAAATTCGGCTAACTGCATAAACCCAATGAGATTAACAATAAATAATGAAAACACTAAATACGTTCCATGTTCCCATTGCCTTGGGTTTTATTCTTCAAAACAGTTATGGCGTCATGTAAAAACATGCAGAAAAAAAGGTGACGCCCATAAAACATTTTCTCATCTAACGGATTCCCAAAACATCCAAATCAGCAAAAAAATCGACAAGGACTTAGTAGAGAAGGTTTTCCCGCGAATGTTGCCCGACGAAATTTCATTGGTTGTCAAAAAGGATCCACTCATTTGTATGTTTGGAGCACGTTATATCAAATACCATAGAAAGAAACATTTTATCACCGTCTGCTCCCGAAAAATGAGGGAGCTTGCGAGGCTATTAATAGAAATGAGAAAACGGGAAATTTCTGTTGGTTCGTTATTTATGGCCTTGAAGCCTAGTTTTTATGACTTAATTGTTGAATGTGTGAAGACAATAGCAAAATTTGATGCCATTAGTGACACCTATCAAGCCCCTACATACGCTATGCATATTCAAACTTCCTTAAAACAATGTTGTGATATCGCTATTTTGAATGTTTTAAAGCAGAAGTCGATCGCAAATAGTGTTTTTGCAGCGACAAAGGAAGAAGAACTGAAAACATTTAAACAGCTTTTGACAGACTCCTGGCGCTTTGAGATATCCACAGTAGCTGCTGCAGATCTAAATACAAAAAAGTGGAACAAAGTGTCAATAATACCACTAGCAACCGATCTAAAAATTTTCAAAGAGTATTTGGAAAAACAAAGCGACTTGGCATGCGCTGCCTTAGAAGAAAACTGTTCCAACAAGAAAGCATATAAGCTGCTTATCGAAACTGTTTTTTGTAGGTTAATCCTTTTAAATAGAAAAAGAATGGGAGAATTACAAAGAATGCCCATTGCCATTTATAATTGCTCTAATAAGCAGAATCCTTACGAAGAGTTCGGGGAAGCTATTAGCTCCACTGAAAAGTTGCTTCTGAAAAATTTCAAAAGAGTTGTAATAAGAGGTAAGCGAGGGCGAGGGGTTCCCGTCTTGTTTACTCAAAACCTACAGGAACATACAGAAAAAATAATTAGTCTCAGAAGTCATTTGGTAAGCGGTGAAAATGTATACCTTTTTCCAAACTTGACAAACAACAGTTCTGTAACTGGATATAAGGTGCTTCAAAAACACGCAGTCAAAAGTGGAGCAAAGAACCCTTCGGCGTTAACGTCAACTCGATTAAGAAAACATTTGGCCACAATATCTCAATTATTCAGTTTATCTGCAAACCACATAGAACAACTGGCTACGTTATGGGCCATTCCACCGATGTTCACAGGCATGTATATAGGTTGCCAGACGATATATATCAAACTCCGAAAATTTCGAAACTTTTAGTTTTAATGGAAAAAGGCGATGCGGCAAGATATAAAGGCAAAAGTTTAGACGAAATTGACTTAAATTTAGACATAGATTTAGAAGAAATTAGCGACAATGAAGAAGAAGAACAAGATTTTACACTAGATGTTCAAGAAGATAAAGAAAAAGATGAGAATGTGATAACGTCAAAAATAAAGAAAAGACGTAAGTTGGTTCCGTGGTCTGAAGAGCAAAAGGAAAAAACTAAAGCTTTTTTCAAAATCCATATAAAAAAACGAATTCCTCCCAAAAAGGGTGAAGTTATAAAGTTAATGAAAAAGGAAGGTGAGCTTTTCTATAATAAAACTTGGAAACAAATCAAAGTATATGTAGCTAACCAATATAAAAACAGTACGATTTAGTTTGTGTTGACCTTATATCGGAAGCAATTTTTTTTTAGTAGTAAACAAAGGTAATTGAACATATCGACAATAGTATGTTGTGCAACAAGTGTAGAAAGTTGCAGTTTTTCACGATTGTGAAACGTGTTCTTGTTGGAAAAGTGCAATCTACACGTGTTGCAAACTATACTTTTTCTACGACTTAAATTATATATGAGGTCGAAGGTCAATATACTTTTTACAAATATCATAGAACTTTTCAGTTGTGAATTGCCGTGAGTGTTCCTTTTTGTGTCGTATAAATAAAGCTAAAAGTGCGATTCCTAAATCTTCGACATCAGTGTTTTCAAAATTCTTTAACTCTTCTCTGCGACAAGCACCCATAATTTCAACAACTAATGTAACCTAAAAATGTGTTTACATAAAATCGATTTAAGAAGTAATTGCTCGTACTTACTTTGTTAAACAAATATTTTTCATCTGGTGCGTTTTTGATAAAGTCGTTTATTTAGTTAATGTTTTTGATCTTTACTTTCGAACCAAGTCGATTGCCGCTTTACAAATATGCGTAGTTTATGAGACAGATATATCCACATGATGTTTAAGTGATAGGGTGGGTTTTAGCAGAGAATATGGGTCCTTTTACACCAAATGAATCCGAATCAATCAGAATCATTCAGAATCAAAGTGAATCTGATTCTCCAAGATTCAACACAGCTCCGCGTCATTTAAACACTCATAGACTCGCATTTTGCTTTCACACCGGCTGAATCTGCTCGATTCATGATTCATGCGGATCCAGCCGGTGTGAAAGCAAAATGCGAGTCTATGTGTGTTTAAGTGGCGCAGAACTGTGTTGAATCTTGGAGAATCAGATTCACTTTGATTCTGATTGATTCGGATTCGTTTGGTGTAAAAGGGCGCTATACTGACCATAAAGCGAAATGTGTGCAAAGCAAGCCATTATCGTAATTTCAGAAATAGATTCTACTCCATTTTGTTCTCGCCAATACATAATTTTTACACGTTTTCTCATACTTCATGCGCGATTTCTTGTGTAACAAGTTGTTATATGCATTACTCGCTGCTTCTATAATTTCTGGTGGCGTAGTTGCAAAACAATTTTCATCAGGTTCACTTTCCATGATGTTCAAAATACCAAATGACAATTAACTAATAATTTGACATTTAACAGCAATCACATCTTCAAGGTTGGAGTGCGTAAAGTGGTTTCATTAGTATTTTCATTAAATTTATGCCGAGTTATCGCAATTGTATGTCAATTTATAACTTTATTTTCAAGAAATGCATCATATAATTTGTTAATAAGAATTAACAATATCATTTAATAGAATTATCAATAAATAAACCACCTCTGTCAAGTGAACCTTGTAGTGGGAGAAGATTATTTTCCAACGGCTTTTCTCACGAGTTGGAGAAAACAATTACTTCCGAATTCAGTAAGCCATGTTGTATAAGCAGAGTATTAAAAATGTTTTTTCTAGAGCTTGCAAATTATAAGATTGCTGGTGACGTCATAAAATTTGGCGTGAAACGGTGTCAATATATAGCCAACACGAAATACATTACGCATTTGTTTTTTGATAGCATAAGAATGCTGTTAGAGTTTTAAAGCGAATAGAAACCCCAACTAAAGAAAATGTCACAAATACAAGAGTCAGGAGAGGTTTTTCTCCTTTAAAATAATGACGTCAGACCAGAAATCTTATAATTTACAAGCTCTACTCTTCGTATACAAAGTCGAACTTTGCGCATAGCTTACTGAATTCAAAAGCAATTGTTTTCTTCAACTCGTGAGAAAAGCCGTGGGAAAAGAATATTTTCCTACGGCAAGGTTGACTAAACAGAGGTGGTTTATTTATTGATGATTTTATTAAATGATATTGTTAATACTTAATAACAAATGATATAGTGAATTTCTTGAAAATAAAGTTCTAAGTTGATATACCATTGAGATATCTGGGCAAATATTTAACGAAAATGCTAATGAAATCACCTTATGCACCCTAACCTTGTTTGTTTGTTGCTAGAACTAGAGGCGCTGCTGTCAAATGTCATGTTATTAGTTAATTGTCATTCATACAAATTGTCGTATTATTGTGGTCATTAGGTATTTTGAACATCATGGAAAGTGAACCTGATAATATTTTTTCTGCATATACGCCACTAGTTGTAATAAAAGCAGCAAATAATGCATTTAAAAATTTGTTATGCGAGAAATCACACAAAAGTATCTTAAACTACGCATGCTTTTAAAGCGGCAATCAACTAAGTTCAAAAGTAAAAAATCAATAACACTAACTCCTGAGGAAATAAACTATTTTATCAAAAACGTACCAGACGAAAAATATTTGTTTTACAAAGATGATGTTGAAGTTTTAGTTACTCTATCCTACACAAAACGCACATCCTACAACAATTTACAATATTAATACACCGCGTGTAACTGAGGATAGGGCCACCCTTATAATTTTTTTATTTATATTTTAGAAAATTTAAAGTTTCAGATATTATTAGAAAAAAAAATTCTGCATTATTTCGCGTAAACTAAACTTTCACTACACTTCTTGTATGACCAGAAGTGACTTCAACTTTCTTGGCAGAATAGAGAATGCGTAACGTTTCCTTTATTACATCGTAGTTACTGTCATTGTTATTTAACATTTTTTAATTAAAATGGAAGATATGGTGCTGTGTTTAAAACATTCCTTGGCACTCTAAAAAAATACTGTCGACAATAAAAAGTGAAAATTTTGGTATATTTGGCTTTACAATGCCAATATCTATCGAGCTAATCGAAAGAAGTACCTCATGCCTATCCTGCTAAGAAAGTTAAAGTAACTTCCGGTCAGACCGAAAGTGCAGCGAAAGTTTATGCGAAATAACGCAAAATTTGGTCTTAAATAGTATCTGAAGTTCTAAAGTTATTAATAAAAATTTTATGAGGGTGGCCCACTCTGCAGTTACACCCGGTATGTACATACAAGGTATCAGTTCAAATGTTACAAAACGTATGTATAATATTTATTATTAAGTTATTATTTTGCAAAAACGCAAGTCGTAGAATTAGTATAGTATGCAACACGTGATTGCACTTTTTTCACGCGTGAGAAAGAAAAGTGCATCTTTCTACACTTATTGCACAATTTGTTATTCAATAAAGTGACCATGTTTCACCTATGGCAGATTTTTTGTTTTTATTTTGTAGTAATATCTGTTTAGTACCGATTTCTTCATTGCGACACATTCAAGTGTTTTACTAGTTTGTATTCGTTGTTCAATAAACAGAAAGTCCAATTGTTTTTCATTTTCGTTACGAGTATGTCCTTAAGGATAACATTTTCGTTTACTTGAATAATATCAGAAACGTCTTTATATACAGATTTCAATTAAAAAATGTTAGGTTTCATAACACTGACGTTTTGGAGGTCTATATTATTCATTATTATACACATCAATTGCTCAATTTCATCGAGTAAATCTCAATGTGTTTCAGTTACATATAATAAACATTAGTAATAGAATTTTTATGAAACTGTTTCTTTCAATGATTGTGATCTAACGTTTAATATATTTTTATGTTCAATTGTATAAAAAAATTAAATGAAGTAGATGTTATGTTGAATTGTAATAACATTTCTGGTCATTTATACGTATTTTGTTATTTAGCTTTAGAATTCATTTAAAAGAATGCCATTTTAAAGTATAATTTTTATTTATTCAATTGTTACTAAGTATACAAACAGTAAGTTGTTGCAATATGAATAAAGTATTATGTAAACCAGTAATAAAATCTACTATTAGTTTTCTTCTCAATCATATGCGGTCTATTATTCAGTTATAGAAAAAATAGTTCAAGCAGTAGATAGTAGTATCTTTGGTAACAGCAGTAATAGGTTGCTTTTATATAGAATTGTGCTAGCATTATTATTTGTTTGTTTTCTATTGACTGTGATTTACTATTGAAAACTATTTTTGTGTTGATTAATATTAGTATTATAAGTTACTTTAAGTTTTTCATTGACTATGATTGATAACACTTAAATATTTGTTTTGCAAAAAGATAAAAAATGTTCAAAGTTTTGGATCTTGACCTCATTAGATATTTTAACCTTTCTCCTGTGATTTTATTGTGATGTTATGTTTAACTAAAGTAGTTAATGTTTACTACTAATAGAGTGTTACTTGTTTTTGTTGCTTGTGACAACCTTATTTTAGTTTTCTATAATAATAATAAAAAATAAACAATTTCATATAAACCGTTTTCTTTCATTAATCCTACTTTCTCCTTATATCTTATGCTAGTTTATATTTTTGCAGTAAATATTAAATAATGAATTATTATTGTATCTCTTATAATTGCAAATCTATACTTCTATGTATATAACGTGAAAGAATATTGAAAATGAACAGAAGTTTATGGAATCCTAGATGGCGAGTGATCACTTCGCGCAAGCTGCCATGCAGCTTTAGAAGAAACATTGGTTAAATCTATGCAAAATTTTATTGTGCATATATTAGCAAATAAATTATTATTATTATTGCAGAAAATGTTCACGCAATCTTTTGTTAGTAGACTAAGCATTTTTTGTGAGGATCTTTTTTTAAATTTTGAATAGAGTAAAAGTAGCCAAAAAAGTAGCAACAAATACGGTCCTCAACAGCATTAATAAAATAAAATAAGTAAAAACTGACCATTAGTGACATTCGTTTGAAATATATCTTTATGTTTAATCATGTATTTGTTTAAATTTTCAAATAATACTAGATATTGGCAAGTGAAAGTAGAAGTGAAAAAGCGAAGTGAAAAATCATATACAGGTGTAACAGAGGTGAGTACATTCATTTTTAACATGTATTCCTGAATTCACTTCATATAGTTTTGACTAGTTTAGGTATTTACGATTCTTAGTTTTAGAAGTGTTAGCGTTTAAAGTTGACTTAAATGAATAGATTTTTTTCTCCTAAACCATCGTGGATAATATTTTTAGGTTCCGTTAGTCTCATGGTATAGTGTGTAGGGCGATTTTTTTACACTGAGTTATAAAAATGCTGAATCTTCATACGCCCCTACAGGGCAAAGTTAATTATTCGACGGAAATCAGACAAAACTCCGCACAAGCGCCTCACTATTGTGTATCTGCAGTTTAGTAGTATCACCAAGTCATTTAAAATTTTTTATGGCTCAGTAGTAAAACATTAGGCTGTAGATGTGGTTATAGATTACACTTGTTCGAAAACAATCATACAAAACTCAAAAACAAGTTTATTTTTAGAGTTTTTTGGTCAATAAACTTTTTTTGTAGTAAAAGTGCAGTTTTCTGCATGTTTTGAAAGGCCACTTCATAGCTTAATGATTCATTAGTTCACTTAGTATTTTTTACAAAAAAGGTAATAAATTTTAATAAAAACGTTGCATAATTTTTTAGTATATCTACAAAAAAACGCTTTAAATGTACTTCATGTACCAAACTTCAGTGAGGTAAACTAAAATAAAACAAGTAAACTGACTTTTTACAACTAAAAAATTCAATAAGCTGATCATATAACATCAATGGTTTTTAAAGCTGACTTCCAGTTAATACCTAGCTTTTATTGTGCTACATAAACTCTGAAAAGAAAAATTTTTTCTAAAATGTTAATCGTTGATAACAAGGGACTTTTAGTATTTTTAAAGATATTTTAAACAAAGGTTTCAGTGAAATTATAGTTAAACAATCTTTAAAACAAATAAGTGGTACTCGACGAGGAAAACATTCAGCTGAATTAATGAATTAAGTATTAGGTATGAATGCATTTTACGTATGTTTTTATTGATGACGAACTTAAACAGCATTGTCATATATTTTTAAATTTAACAATAAAGCTAAATATCCTGTTATTTAGTTTTAACCGAAACAGAAATCCAGTTACATTGCCATTTTTCTACTAAAGATTTGTTAGCTTTTTTCTAACTTAGTAACATTAAGATCATCCAGAAGATAAATGTGAGGCGTCGTGACAAAAGGGACCTTATCTAGCCAGAGGTCAAAATTGAGTTTTTAGCACCATTGGAAGAAGGACAAAATTCTAAAGAGAACGAAAAACAAATCTCTC
>JAUIMV010000098.1:0-10454 GCA_033557775.1 Berosus sp. SLE1611
TCCCTAATTTTATATTTAAAGTCTTAAAAAGATTGCAAAATTTTATTTCTTTAATTTTTTAAAGAAATACAAATTTAAAAAATTAAAGAAATAAAATTTTGCAATCTTTTTAAGACTTTAAATATAAAATTAGGGAGACGTTATTAATCTTACACTAAATTGTGACAATAATAAAATAAATGTAAAAAATCAAGAAACTTTTTTAAAAGCAAAAAAGATTTAAAATTCAATAAATTCTTTTGGAGGAAGCTTTTGGAAATTTTATAAAAAAAAATAAAAAGTTTTAGGAAAGCTTTTGCCTGTTTAAATAAAAAAATGAAAACTCAAAAAATAAGGAAAAACGTAAAAATTATAAGATTAAAATTTAAAAAAATAAAACGAGGTTTTTCTAATTTTTTAAAGAATTACAAATTTTAATAATTTCGTAATGTTTTTAAAATTTCTAATGTAAAATTAGGAAGAAAGTTTTACTGTTAAAAATAAAAAAAAAACAAATAAGGAACGAAGTATTTAAAAATTAAAATTAAAAAAAATGTTTTAGAATTTTTAGAAAATTATTTAAATAAGGAAGAATGTTATGCATTAAACATTTAAAATACAAAAACGCAAGTTTGTGGAATTTCATAGTAATTAAAAAATCATTTTTTTTTATTTATTTGTAATTTTAATAGAAGAACAATAATTAAAAATAGGAAATATTTAAAAAAATTTAAAAGAAAAAATAGGAATTAAAAAAATCATAAGACGTTTGGTAGCTTAAAAATCCTTTTAATAATTCAATAACAAAACGGAAAAACGGTTTGAATATGTTTCAACAATTCAATAAATTAAGAAAAAAGTTTTTTATGAGAAAATAAGTTTTTAATTCATGAAATAAGTAGGAAAATTATTTGTAATTTTTTAAAGGAAAATGTTCTTAAAAAATTCGAAAATAAATATTAGCACAAGTTTTTGGGCCTGTTTAAAGCCGAAATATTAAAAAAATGCAGAAAATACAGTAAAGAGAATGGTTGTGATGCTTTCAAAGAGAAAATTTAACAAAGCAAAAAATGATATTAGGGGAAAAGTTTTTGCAATTTTTAAGGCAAAAATAATTTCAAATGATAAAAATTACGAAGAGAAAAAGATTGATAAAGCTTAAAAAGAATATTTCAAAAAAAAAATTTTTTGAAAATTGAAATGAAGCCGGCGAGAACCAAATTAGGTTTCCACGAAAAGCTCATTTTAATTATAAAATATAAAAAATTATTAAAAATTTAAAGAACGGAAAAGTGGTTGAGAAATTAAACCAAGTGAAACAAAAACTGAACTGTACTTCTCAATGTTTAAAAGAGCTGAACTTAGATTCAGTACTAGTGGTGTTGAGTGGTGCAGTTTGTTATTATTTAAGTGCAAAAGTGACTCATTTTTGTTATTGTACACAGAGAAACTCAACGAAACAACATCTTCAGAATCAACATCGAGCAACAGTAACAGCCCACAAAACTCAGCATCCTCAACACCGAAGATGAAGAAAACAACGTTGAGCAGACGTCAGCGCAAGAACCGCAAGGAAAAGGAGGTTTTAATACAGATGAACCCGATGGAAGTGGATCTGCCCGGGCGTCGATGGAATCGACTTGGGGGAACAGAGCGGAGTTTGTGTTTGGCGCTGTCACCTTTTTGTTTGTCGACAGCTGATAGATTCGCGCATGGATTCCCAGTGGAACTTGGTGATGCTCCAGGAAGTGCCATGATTTATAAGGCCCCAAGGCCTAAGGTCTCCGGAGAACGGTTCGATGTCAACGCACGCGAGTTCATTCCCAGAAAACAGAAGGATTCGGCGTACGCTAGCAGCGAAAGTGGCTCAGGTACCTCCTCTGGAAATTCTAGTGATTCAGATGAGTATATCGACAAGGAAAATTTGCAGCAACTCTGCTATCCAAGTTTCCATAACTACTCAGCGCTGTTTTTCGCCTCGTTGTACCCGAGAAGTGTTCCGTTTGAATTGATGAATGCTCCCTCTAAGTTACTGGCTAAATTGAGTGATTTTTACACGCGTAACTGCATGAGGTGCCACAAGAACTTCGTCGTGAACAAAGATAACGATTTGGTGCAAGAGGAGCGCTGCGTTTACCACCCTGGGGTGCGCCGCTACAAACTTTCAGACGCCCCAGAGCCAACAAGTGACTTGAAAATGGTTTACGTGTGGAATTGCTGCGATAAACCCACGGAAAGCAAAGGGTGCAGCTCGCATAAACAACACGTTTGGTCTGGGGTTCAGGAAGGCACTATAAACGGCCCGATTCCTTCCTATGTAAGAACCAAGCATGTACGCGCCCCCAACAAGAATAATTGCTACGGCATCTACGCCTTAGATTGTGAAATGTCCTTCACAAACCATGGACTAGAGCTCACAAAAGTGACTGTGATTAACATGACCGGAAAGGTCGTGTACGACACCTACGTTCAACCTGACAATACAATCGTGGACTACAACACGCGCTTCTCTGGGGTAACTTCAAAACACCTAAGCGGAAAGAACGTCAAGTCTCTAAAAGAAGTTCAGAATGATCTTATGGGCTTCATCAATGCCGAAACCATAATCGTTGGACATGGCTTAGAGAATGATTTTCGTGCTTTAAAGATCTTTCATGAGAAAATCGTTGACACTGCTTTCATGTATCCACATAACAAAGGGTATCCCTACAAGCAATCGTTGAAGTCGTTGAGCAACAAGTATTTGCACTTGGAGATACAAAGGGGTTCCAATGGGCACAATTCACACGAGGATGCTTGGGCAGCCCTCCAACTGGCGATTCATCGCATCGTAAGTGACCCACAGCTCGTCGAGTATTGCCACAGGTTTTAATCTTTTGTAAGGTTTTAAAAAGACTGGGTTGATGCTACATAAACCAGGACGACGTTTGGAAACGCTATGGTAAAGTAACCAAAACACACATTTTTCTTTTTCTATTTATATATTTGACATTCCAGATGTTTTTTCTAACATGTTTTATATTGCTTTTTTTGCATTTTCTACACTTTTTAACATTTTCTTTATTCTTCAATGTTATTTGAAAATAATTGTTATTTTCAATTGGTATTTTTACCAAGTTGTTCTACATATGCCTAAGCTCACGTTTGCCAGGAATCATTGGTGACAACCTCATAAATTTATTTATTTTTTTAAATTTTTTCATTAGTACAGTATATTTGATTCTATAACTGTTACAAACATTCGTACTTGCTGATGTTACCACATTTAAAATGAATTCTCTCTTATTTGAACAGGGCAATATAAAACTCAAATGGTATGGTCAACAAATAGTTTTTATTGCAACACGTTGACCTAACCGTGCTCTCATATAGGGCATTGGCAAAGCACAAATGTTGCAGACTTGGAAATAACTTAAATTACCTATGAAAATAAACTTACAACCAAAATATCGCAGTTAACTTCACTGGCTGAATTTGCAGAAAAAAAACTTGAACTTGCTAAGATACCAGCTATAGGGGGAAAAAGAAGCCCTGAAGAAAAAACCGGCGATGGACATATTGTTTCCTGCAGATAGGCCAGATTTACCTAATAGCTCTGTTTGTGCTGGATTTTTCGTTGTGAAGACATTATTTAAAAAAAAAAACCTAAATAAATATTCCCTCCGCACATATATAGAGATACCTCCCAGCTTCAGCTTTCCACCGGGCAAAACTGATTCGAACTTTCTTTATAATAGAATATATAATAGAAATAAAATCGAAATAGAAATAAGGTGGAAGGCTCCACAACAGTCTTTTCTTGTCAGCCAGAAAAGATACCAACCTCTATATGCAGATTTCCATATTCATAATTTCTAAAGTCAACGACAACCCAGTGGTGCTCTTGAATATGACAGATCCTCACGTTTGACTCAAAACCATGTCGTAGGCCGTGCAAGCATATGTTATCCACTCTACTAGGACTGGTTGGAATCTCCTATTGAAATAGAAAAAAAGAATAAAAATAAGCGGGATCTACTAAAGCCCTTTTCCAGATCTCCAGGTCTGTTACAATGTGTATGTAGAACACAAAATCTGGCATGAATCTCTAAACAATTTTGCAATAGTTTTTGTAGTTTTAACCCTGATTTTTGGTGACGTGAGCATTCTTAATTTTTACAAAATCATTTACATTCTCAAGAATATGCAAAATCACGACATATTTTATTAATGCTTTTCATTTTCTGCATCATTACATAAAAATAATTTTAAAAATACGAAACGTTTATTTTAAAACGAATATAGAGTCTTTGCTATGTGATAGTGTTTTGGTTATTTTACATGGTGTATAAAAAAATACGTTTTTATACTTAAACAATGTTTTTTAAGTTCTAAAATGTCTACAAAAACATTAGCTGTTTAAAACAGTTTTTTGCTATATTTACACCAGTAGCGTGTCTTTTTCATAAATGCGCGGGTAAAAAAATAAAAAAAAAATTGATTGGGCAACTTGATATAAAAATTCTCTTATGGACGACACACCACTGATTTACACATTTTCATGGTATTAGTCATGATGGGTCATTGTTTATAAGATTTTTTTTATCTGATTATTAATCATATTAAAGTTTTTTCTGTTTTTGTTTAAAAAGTACATAAATGCAGGAACTTTCACATGGTTTGCCTAATTGATTTTTTAGGTTAAAATAAATTGACACATAAGGCGCAATCGCCACTGGAAACGGCGAGAGGAGGAGGTACGAACGTGCGAGGTGCAGGCGAGATTACTTAACGCTTCTTTCGTATAAACTTATCATGCAATCTCCACAGAACAGGCGTGGCACGGGTGCACTGCAATATTTATTGTAGCTGCCTACCTGCAGTATTTATTGTAAGGATGCACTTCAATTTATAAATATGTGTGACTGCGCAGCCTTCAACATTAAATTTTGCGAAAAATTAAAAAATACTCTTGCTTATACCTATACCTACGCCTCTTGTGCGCCTGTTCTGTGGATATTCACTTGCCTAAGCCACGTCTCGCCTGCACCTCGTCCGCGCCATACCTCCACCCACGCCACTTTCTGTGTGAATTGTGCTTAATGGTAAATTTTTTTGCAATTTTCATGTAGTCTAAGATCTCAGACCTACGTTATTTTAACAAAACCGAATTTTTTAGGATTAATAGTTTAATGTGCAGTGAAGAAGGTATATGTTTTTGCTAGTTTGAACACTGGGCATTTTTGCAGTGAATAGTTCCTAAACGTACAAAAAAAAGTGACAGCTATATACATGTACATGGGTGCGATGGAGATGGTCTTATAGGCTAGACAAGAGTCTACACACAAAGGAGTGTAGTGTGTAGCTTGTTCGACCATCTTGCTCGCACCCATGTGCTCCTACTCTTTTTTGTACCTTAAGGACCTATTATCTGTAAAAGGGCCCCGTGTTCGAGCTAGCAAATACGCATATCTTCTTCACTATGTATTAAACTATTAATTCTCAAATATCCAGATTTGTTAAAATGACATAGGTCATCAATATAAGCAGTATGTGTTAAATATGGAAAAAACTGTTTTAGAAAATGTATTACATTTTTTTATTTTAAAATATGTAGATGCGCCCGAGGCCCAAAAAAACCTCCTTATAAAAAGAAGACTTGTTTTTTTTTTGTTCATGTAAATATTTCATGAATTTCGCTTATTATTTATTTGCCTCATTTTTTTGTTGATTCATCATAAAAATGTGATATAGAACGTATAAGCAAAACGTGCTTAAAATGTTCCTTGTATATTGTAAGTAGTAGTTTTCGGAAAACGAATATATTACAGTGATTTCGTCCAAATAAAGACACACTCCTTTAAATTAAGACACAATGTTTAAAATTGCATTTTTAATTTTGTTGTAGCGTTTATGTGCTACATATAAGGCAGCTATAGGGACATTATGATATTTTTATTAAGTACGATCGGTTGGGTCCTGCGAACCATCATAAGACAGCGCTACACAGGCTAAATGTCATTTTTTCTAAGTCAAAAATTGACTTTTCGCCTGTAGAATTCATTATAATAAAATGTTTTAAAAATAAATAATCGTTGTGGAAATTGTTCTTCTACCAGAGTGCAACATCCTTCATATTCTAACTTAATTTTTCACTGCCAAAGATTTCAATTAAGTCAGATTTAAGTTCAATTTTTTTATCGTTTGGTAGAGAAGGAGTTGCATTTTTATTTCAGCGTTCTCCCCAGGTTCTTTAAACTGGACGTGGTAACGCCCGGTTCAGATCTATGAACCATCATGAGAAAGAGCTCTACAGAGAGAAGTCATTTGTTTTTTTTTAATAAAAAAACTGACTTTTCTTCTGTAGAATTCTTTATAATAAAATGTTTTAAGTGTAGGTATCTATCGTTCAATTTTACCTAAAGAACATAAAATTAATTAAAAATTTTCTTTCAAAAACAAGACAGTGATTAATTGTAGTTTAGATATCATTATTAAACTAGTGTTCCGTTTTAGTTATTTTTTAGTGTTAGTTATCCTACCGTTAGTTATCTTAGTGTTAACTAACGGTAGGATAACTCACACTTAAAAAATAAGAAAAATAGAACACATATTTAATGATGACATCAAAACTACGATTATTCACTGTCTTGTTTTTGTAAGAAGATTTTTAATTAATTTTATGTTCTTTAGGTACAATTGAATGATAGATACCTATCTTTAAAATATCGACTACTATTTACATTTCACCCTGTATATTATCAATCATAACACACACATCACCCGGCTTACAACACCTGCCACTCAGCAATTTTTTTCCTGGAGAGAACAATGGGTATATAAACTATATATTTTTAATTTTTAATAATAAAGGTAGATTTATAGAAGATGCAAGCGCAAACCTAACGGCATCTCGTAAGAAAAATTAAATCATATATATTCATTTATATAGCCACTTGAAGTAACGGTAAGCGTGCATGCAATAATTTGTTCGGCCAATTCATAGTTCTTGCAATTACTGTTGCGAAGGTTCTTGCAACATCCAATAAAATTACGGTATTTTAAATCTTCGTGTGCTGCCTCCAACACCGACCAAGCCCAATGCTCGTGATTGGCTTGTTTGTTTACGTAGTTAACTAACTTGTGAAAGCTCTATAAATACCTCCAAACGCTGTTGCGTTGTGCTGTTACAGCTACCTATGTGTTTACATATTATGGTTGCGTATGCATCGTATATAAATCGGGCATAAGCCTTAAACGGTTCACATGTATTATTCTAACAGTAAAAAAATAGATGAGATTACCACTAATGCTTAAGAAGTGTGTCTTTATTTTTAAAATCTCTGATTTACAAATTTTGTGAATCTCAAGTTTGCATCGAAACGCAGACAATCCTAAATAGAGTAATGTCGTTATTTTTTTTACTTAATAACACTTTTTATTTCTAAAGTTGTGTCACTTGCATATTCGTAAATAACAGAAAAAGTTTTAGTTTTTTGCCGGTAATACTAAACTTGATTATTACAGTATGTAATGCTATATTTTTTATTATTACAATTGTGTCCTGCTCAGCAAGGCTCTGTATCCAAACTTTTTCTTTTATTACTGTTTTGTTATTACTATTATTATTAAGTTACTTAATTTTGTAAATAGTACAAAAGCGTTTTTAGTTTTAAGATAAAACGATTGAATAATTTTAAGTGCCAATGTTTTTTTATATGTGAAAGTCGAGGTAAAACTTAAATGAATGTAGAGTATGATGTTGAACATTCGTGAAGTTTAAGTTAACAGTGATTTTTATATTTACGATTGTTGGTGTAAACTTAATTGCTAAAGGGCAAAAGTCTTTTAAACCAGACGTGTAATTTTTTTTTTGATATTATATAGTTCTTTTGTTGTTCTTGTGTCACGCCGATGTCGTCACAGTTTTGTAAAAATAATTCTTATTTTTGTATAAATAAATTTTTTATACATATACACGTAGTTTTTACTGTTATTTTTACCTCTTCCCTTATCAAACTATCCCATTAAATCACTAAGTAGAAATACGAAATTCTCATCAGGATTTTATTTTTATGGAAAGAGTGCAGTACATTTCAACTATCGCTGGGTTTGGAAGGGTCATAACTACATTATTTGTATTTTTGTGTTCTTTAAAATATTTACTAACCGTTTTGCACATCCTTCAGAGAAAATACATGTGGCTTATATAAAAAAATTAAAAAGAATCAGGGGCCATTAGTTTATATACCTCAGATTATGATGTTCGATCTGAGGGATCTTTTGCATTAAACAAGTATCTGCTTAAATGATTCGGAGGTTTGTAAGCAATATTAAAAATTTTCGAAATACTTAGAAGCTTCGTTTGTCAATGTAGCAAGGATCGGAAGAGTCACAAATTGATTATTTTCTCAAGTGCTGTCAAGGGAAAAATTTCTTGTGTGATTTTGTGCCCAGTATGATATTTTAGTTTATCAATTAATTCCTTTCTAAATCCATATTTAGTTCTTTTGACTGGCTCTTCTTGGCGGGGATAACTTCATCAGAAAAGGTATACTTTTTATATATAGAGTATGTAAAAAATCCTGCCTGATTAGTTATGCTTACATCTAATAAATATATTTTGCTTTGGTTATTATAATTAAAATTATAAGGTAAATTTTATTTTTGGGTGTAAAGAATTTAAATATCTTAAAAACCACTTAGCTGTCTGATTGTGCCAACAAAGCCCACCAACACATAATCTAGATATCTATACCAAGACAAAAGCTGTTTAACATTATCCATAATCAAATTTCCTAAAATGGTACTGAGAGGCTCTTTTGTATATATAAACGTATGTATCACCAATGCACCTCAGAATACATAGACCAGACTGGAAAATCTTTTAATGTTAGACTCAAAGAATTTTTCCAAGAATTTAATAAAAATAAAGACAACATCTCCTTACTGAGTAGTATGCATATACAGTAATTTTACAGGGTTTTATATACTTAAGTAGCAAACATGTTTGTATAATTACATTGTCATAAAAATTGCCAAGAGAATTGTGCAAGATATAGATATGTATAAAAATGTTACCGTAATGGGGGAAGCAAAAGCATATGCTTATGCATTTGAGCCAGATATATAAAAAAAGGTCTGCATACTTCGTCAAATGGACTATATATCAAATTAGCAAGACCTCGCCATTGCCCTAAAAATAAGTAAATATTTTTAGATCATTAGAAAATTAAAGTAGTTGAAGGAGATGGAAACGCTTTTAGCCATGCTCAGCATCCGTCAGACAATCACAAGACTTCCATTAAAGAGACTTTACATGTTTCTTAAAAGAAGTTTCAGTTTCCGAGGCACATTATTTTAAAATTAGGCAATAACTAAATGAGCTATAAGAATTCAAGCCGATGCAGAGGAATTGTCAGTTCATCTTTTCTGTTAATGTCTATATTGTGTATATCGGTTCTGAAACATATGCATCTGTAAAGGTAAGAAAGCTTCCTAAAAATTAAGAGTTTATGATAGTACGAAGGTGTGTGCAAGCTCTGGAGTTCAGTCATGAACAGCCAACCCATACTTTAAACCAGATACAAGATTATTTCCTTGTGTCTTACCCTCCGTATGAATTTTAGACAGCTGTTGTACAACTTTTGTCAACATCTATACAGTTGCCGTAAAAATGTCACAGTATTTATTTATTTATTTAAATTTACAAACTGGGACAGTACAGACGAATCCAAAACGCTATCCACTGGTGGCATAAAATAATTCAGTGTACATGTACATTAGATGAAAAAACATATTTATATATATTCTAATCTTATCCTAAGAATACGACACAGCCGTATTAAATACATTTCTCCTAAATGAATGCAAAGACATGAAGTTTACATCGCTATCTATAAATGATCTATTGTATGTTCTAGCAATTCTCACTAATGGCGAATTTAGGTATGAATTTGTTCTTGATTGTGGTATAAAAATGGGCTGGTAAGATCTCAAATCACGTTGAGGGACATTAAAGCCAACAAGTTGCACCAAACCAATATCATCAATTGTACTGTTTAAGATCTTATGGAGAAAAACCATATCTGTAACAGTCCTTCTCAGTACCAATGGTGTTAATTTGTACCGTGCATACAGCTGCGCAGTGTCAGAATCTTGGGGACATTCCTTTAACTTAAAGTTCAAAAATTTTGCGAATTTCACTTGTACTCGTTCAATACGATCAATATAAACATTATAAAATGGGTTCCAAACTATAGAGCAATAAGATAAGTTACTGTAAATATAGGCGTAATACAGTGATAGATATGACAGTTTAGACCTGAAATTTTTTGTAGATCTCATAATAAATCCAAGCATTTGACGAGCTTCACACAAATGTTATTAATGTGGTCCGCAAATAATAATTTTCTGTCGAGTATAACTCCCAAATCATTGACAGTTTCTACGGATTTTAGAGCTATGTTGTTAATTGCGTAGTTAAAATTTATAAG
>JAUIMV010000099.1:0-10452 GCA_033557775.1 Berosus sp. SLE1611
GAAATTTTCAAACTTTCCGCCTGGTGTAACATTACTTACAATTTCAGTACCCTACAACCACTGAATTTACCTTTCAATAGGAATCTTCCCATGCTTCCCATATATCTTGTTAAATTTAAAATCGTTAAAAGACATCTTACTTCCTTTACTCCTAGATTTTACAGGGGTTGCATGAACACCTCAGATTGCGGAAAAGTATACATTTCAGTATTATCTGTATTGACAACGGTATTAACAGTATTGACACCAATCTCCATAGGGGAGGCGTCTCTTTTACTGACCAGACTATTAATTGAAACAACCAATGAGCTAATAGCATTCAGAATATCCGCAGATGTGTAGCCGCCATCCGTTTTCTCCTTGTCCACTGACTTGGAAAGATTTCGAAGGTTAATGTTTTCATTTGTTAAAAGAGTCAATTCACCTGATCTCGCAGCTAGTTCCCTTAAGTTTGGAATATTGTTTTTTTATATAAAGTGAGTCGTAGACCGTTACCACAAAATAGAATACTCGAAGAATTACTAAGAGAAGATGAAGAAGAGAGTGAATCGGAGCTCAGCGACCAAGGCTCTGAAACTTCCGACCACATCGTTTCAGGGGAACCTCACTCTGCTGAAGAATCACACTACTCGAACTAAGACGAGGATAATTTGCTACTTTCAGAAATAAATAGCTGTTTTACAGGGCGCGATAAAGTAACGAAGTGGCAAAAATCTAACAATAACAGAGTCCGGGGTCAAGCTCAAAATATTCTTACTGAAGATGAAAACTAAATAAAAGTTAATTATTCTTTTTTTGTAATCGGAGGTATGTAAAAGAGTTTTGTGTTCCTAATTTTTTTTTATCCAAAGAATATTTGAGTTATGTTATTGATTTAATAATTGTTTCTTTTTCATAATTTTAATTACTTGTTTTGAAAAATTAGACTATAAAGACAATGATAATATATCTGTGTACCAAAAAATAAATGATTATTGAATAATTAGTGCTTTATTTCTCTGATTCGTCCCACAGGTCTTTTCGGTTACGGGCGCTCGCTCCCGTTACAAATGACCGCGCGCCTGCTAGAAGGTTAATTACGTTGGTGTTTTCTCAAATTTGTAGAATTTTTTTTTTCATTGTAAATAACAAATTTGAGAAATTCGCCGACGTCGCTGCATAAAGAGAAATATTGTAGATTATGTTTATTCAGAAACTTTCCGTGGTATACTTTTAATAAAATTGCAAAATGTCATCTTGAAAAAATTGCAAGTCACATACTATCGCTGCCTCCTAAGACCGTTCTCGACCATATTTTGAGGAATAAAATCAAATTTCCTGGCTATATAACTAACCAACTAAGTTAATACCTGCATGAAAATGTTCAGAAAATATTCCATTATGTAGGAAAGTTATTAAGAAAAAAAATTCATTTTTGACAGTTGACATTTTGAATAAAAATCTAAATTGCTTTTTAATTTAAAGTCAGAGAAGTGAAAACTAACCTAACCTCAAAATATGGTCAGTAACACTCTTAAAAATGGGTGATTCTACCTAAACGTGCTATTTTACTTACTTTTTTAGTGGTAGTGAGTTTCCGATTACAAATATGGATCAGGAGGAGTTGCGAAAGTCGATGAGGCGCAACAAGAGGCCCAATGTGCCTCATATAACATTGTCGCCAACTTCTATGACGACGGGAAGTAATGATTCAGATGATGATGATGACGAAGCTTCCACGCCCAGTGGTGAAAATACTGATAGGAACCCTCTGTCAATGCTGTCAATTAGTTCTGAGAGTTTGGACCAAATTGTAAATCGAGAAAAGTATTTGCAATCGACGTTTGAAAGTCTTAGTGGAAATGAATTAGAGACATCACAAAGTAAGTTTTTTTAATACTTTGATTTAAGATTAAAAATTTTTATGTTTTTTTTTCTTTTATGTTATTGATGAAAATTGAAAGTATTTATACATGTTTACTTATTTCCAGACAAGTCAACAATTTCATCACAGTATCTTAGGAATGGAACGAGTTCACGAAATATGGAGATAATAAATGCAACAAAGCAAACTCAAAATGACACCGAAGCTGTCAGGAAACGTGAAGAACTCAAAAAACGTATCGCGGACACTAAGAAAAAGTTGGAAAACGTAAGTTAACAAAATTTATTTTTAAAGAATGTCTACTTTGGCCAAAAGTTAAGAGCAACGGTCCCTAAAAGATCATCCATGGGCTTGAGAGGGTTCATGGATGTACGTTAGGTGATCCACACAGTAGCCAGATTCGAGATGTTGAATTTGTTTAAAACGTGAGCCCTTGTGTCTTTTTGGTTTTGATAAACACACGGAAAGCTTCTGTACTTCGTTCCTGTGCGTTTTGACGCTTTTCCAATTTGATTTAAAGTAACTTCGTAGTGAATTTGCTTAAGACTTGAGCATATCTGTCCGTCTGGCTTATGTACGTACTTCGGAAACTTCGATTATTAGCTCCCCAAAAAGGTGCAACCTGATACGACGCTGATGATTTTTAAATCAAGCACTCATAAATTCACTGTCATAGGCCCAGATTGAGAAGTTTTAACGACATCCGCCTTTGGTGCTCATTTTGATGGCAGTGCTTGGCAGATCGCGCCTTCAGCACTCTCTATATTAGACCTTAAGTTTGAATTTTGAAATGCGGTGTCGGTTACGGTAACAGTGTCGCGAGTTTTTCCCATCTTAAAAAATGCCTAACGCGCCTAAAGATGTTTTCTCTTCAAAAATATGATTTATAACAAACCTAAATACATACAGCTATAAATGTCTATCTGTGGGCAATTTTGCTAAGACGGTTTTTATTACATTCTATACATTTGTTAATAAATTTTGATGTTTTTTCTTCTTTTTTAGGTGGGATACAATAGTTTATTAAAGTATAGCCAATCGACGCACGATCTCAGCCACATTCCCGAAAAAGACAAATGGAAATCCCCATACAAAAAACAAGGTATGTCACAAGCAGGGGCACCAAAATGCCGCAACTGCGACTCGGCAAGCACTAACAACTGCTTTTGCAAAAACAACAACCCCTATTACAACCCCGAAAATAACAACCCTTCTTCTTCTAACAACAACAACAGTAACAGTAATGATCACAATAACAGTAACATGAACAAAACAGCCCCTAGTTTCGAAACATCGGACATTAACAGTACTAACGAGAACAATTTTTATTATTGCTATGATAACAAAGAAAGTCTTATGCGGAGGACAAATAATTTGCCTTTGAGTATTTCTTTGCCTTCCGATCTTCAACTGTGCGGATGCTACATGAAGGATATTGCACGAAACACCTTTGAGTTCAGCAATTTCTTGAATCCTACCATTGCTGCCTGCGCTGCCGCAACCGAAGCTTTAGAACGCGACAATAATTTCATTTTAGGTACTCCAAGACACGCAGCTGATAATAAGCAACAGGACTCCGATAAAAAAGCCCCTATAAAAACAAACGAATCTGAAAATTTGAGGTTAGGTCCAGTGAGGTTATGCGACATAACCAGTCCCGAACGGCGCGTAAATTTAAATTCCAATTACGTGCGTCCTAGGAAGCTCCAGCTGGATAAAACTCTGACCAAATATAAGATGCATAAGAGCCTGCCGGTGAGCCCGGTAAGCGAGGAGTGTCGACTTTCGGACTTTGCGCAGCGCGCCCAGGAATCCGCAAAAAGCAGCGAGGAGACCACACGTAAATCGTTTAGTTATTTCATTGATTTTAGCAAGAAAGACACCGATGAAGGCTTCAAGAAGATTTTTAGTGACATTGAGCAATTCTCGCAGGACTGTTCCAAGAATTTCGCCCAAATCGAAAAGCGCTTCGACGAAAGCCCCACGCTGAAACAACAAGCCGGCAAAAGTTTCACAGCTACGAAAAACCCAACGCAGAAAACAGCAACATATCAAAGTAAAAAAACACCATCTGGTAGTACAAGCAGAACTTGCCCCAAGACCCACGAAGGTTCGTTTGTTTACGAAAGCCAACCATCGACATCAAAGGTTATGTTACATAACCTCTCCGATCCAAACCAAAAAAGTGCCGATGGTGCTGGTGGTTACAAAGATGAAGACGACGGGAATTTCAGTTCGGATTCTTTAGAGGACTGCAGCTTTTCATCAACGAGACATTTAAAACAAAAGCAAGTCACGGTTGCTCCCCGGCGCTGCGTCTCAAACAACGAAATATACAAATACCAAACTGAAGAGATAGACTATTCGAAATATTATCATTCGTATGACTGCCACACCCCCAAAAGCGAGAGTTTTTACCTCAACCAGAGCAACCGTAACTCACAGGAAAGCATCCTCTCAGGCGACGATTTTGAAGAAGACCTCTTCGTCCGCAAATCACGCAGCTACACCAACAGCATGGAAAGCATCCTTTCAAACGAATCAGATTGCAAAAGCGCCCCGTTAGAAGCCCTGTTCATACCCTACAGGCAAAAACAAGCTTCGTACGATTCAACTGTTTGGGGCGAATATTCCAAATCGCTCCCGAAGAACGTAACGATGGAAATAACCTCCGAGTACGAACAGCAAGATGACAGACTAAGCCAAACAAGTGATTATGCGGCCGAAGCCCTAAATTTACGGATGCAGAACGCCCCTTACCTCAACGCTGAAACAGCATTGGTGAAAAGCGACATGCGGCGCTCACAGAGCCTGTACGCACAGGCCCAGTCATTCTGCCTGCTCCCCAAGAAGGTTATGCGAACCTCACAGACCCAAACGGATCTGAATTTTGAGACGCCCGAGGAGATCGTTGCCAAACACTCGAATACAAGCGAAGATTTCCAACGCAAGCTGCTCAAGTTTGAAACGTGCATCGCCCAAAATGAGCTCAAAAAATCTTTCAAGAAGGGCATTGCTTTTTACGTTGGCGAGGATGAGGTTAATACGCCCCCGAAACACCACCAAGCCTCAGTAAAAGACAGTCAAGCGTCGCAAAAAGACAGCCAAACCTCTCAAAAAGACAGTCAAAAACCTAATTTTGCCTTTAAAACAACAAGAAGTTTAAGTGCAAGCCAAGGAAATACACAATTACAAAACAAAAACGCTAGCGGTGACGCTCAAATTCAGGTATTTGGTGATCGATATGTGCAGCACGTTAGCTATCACAGTGAAAATCAACAAGAAACTTATGGACAAAAGTCTGAATTTGAGAAACCAGAATGTTCTAGTTTTGGAGTTTCCAAAAATGCATTCGAATCTACAAGAAAAACTGGTGAAAAACCTGGAATAACGCCACAAAATCCATCGGAAACTGCTAAAAGTTACATAACCTCACAAAAGGGCAAAATCGCTTTGCAAAATAGAGACCCATATTTGCAAAATAGTGACATGGCCCTGCAAATTATGGACGTAACTGTACAAAACAAAGGTATAACTCAGCAAAGTATGGATATAACCTTAAAAAACAGAGACATAACACAGCAAAATCGAAACATAACCTCTAATACTAGCAACGTAACATCTAGAATTGGCAACGTATCTCCGAAAAGCGGTGACATTACCTATACAACAAGCAACGTCACTTCGGAAACAAGCTATATGACTTCAGAAACGAGCTATATGACTTCGGAAAGAAGCTATGTGACTTCGGAAGGAAGCGACATAATTTCAGAGAGACGTGACATGACTTCGGAAATAAGAAACATACATTCTGAGAGAAGTATCATGACTTCGCAAAACAGAAACATACATTCAGAAACAGGCGCCATGATTTCAGAGAGAACCAATGTAAACTCGGATATAAGGAGCCTAAACACGGGGATAAGTAACATAACCTCTGAAAGAGGCAACATAACCTCAAACACAATAACATTAACAAGTAGAGGCAAAACTAGCGACATTTCTTTGAAATGTGCGGACAAAACCTCTCAATCACACAACGCACCTTCAAAAAGTGTTGACATAACCTACAAATCTGAGAGCGTCAAAACGTCAAAAACTGGCGGCATAACCTCCAAAACCTTTGACAGATCGAAAAGTGCCTTTGAACGCGCTAAAATTGAGTTACAGCGTTCGCATTTGGAACTGCAAAAAGGCAGATTAAACCTCAAAAATAGTAAGGAGGACGCAGAACTTCAAAAACCCGATGAAGATTTGCAAAATTTCGGAAATGCAAACTTGCAAAAAACGCATCGTACATTTGAAAACGAAGCCGAATTAAGCGGGAATTTTGAAGCGTTAAACCAGGAGGCGAAAGGCATGAGAAATTTAGGTGCTAAGAAGCTTGTATCAAGCGATGTGAAACCGAGGTGCTCCACAAGCCGATCACGTGAAAGGGGCAGGCCGTCGAAAAAAGCCATTCCGTGCAAATCCTCCGGGAAGCACCCAAAAACCCAGAACAACTTCGTCATGGAAATACCCTCCCTGGAAAGCAAAAATAAGCAATACAAAAGCCGGTTCTGCAACGTCTTGAACAACAAACCGGAGTTAAATATAGAAATCTACGAAAGTGGTGTTTCGACGAAGAACAACACTTGCATGTTTGACCACAACGTGCAGAAAAACACTTCGTTCACCTTAACAAACTTAAATTTTGAAAAAAGCCAGAAGAACCACAACATCCAGGAAACGTCGAGTCTGGACCGGCATCTGCTAACGAAAAGCCTTTTGGGCGGCGACAAGGTCATACATAAGCCCCCGAAAGGGGTGCGCAGGCACAGTTCGAAAGTACGCAAGAATAAAGTTTCGTACGAGTACATCAAAAAGGACGATTTTTATAAAGATGGAAGGAACAACAAAGATTCTAAAAATCAGCATGGAAAAAGCGTCGAGAAATACAACAACGAGAACTATGCCCCCTTGCAGGAAACCACCATTGAAATTAGTTATAAAGAGAAAAATTTCGAGCACGATTGCACGGCCAGCAACACAAGCAATGCGGGGGCTCAAAAATCGCAAATCCCAACTGGCAGTACAATGCTTCTAAATGAACTATATGATAGTCTCGACAAACCGATTTCAGCCTCGAAGATGGAGTTCGACAGCTTAGAGATTAATTTCAACACGGAAGAACACGTAAAGCTTTACGATAGCCTTGAAATGGATCGTAACGTCTGGGGGAGTGTGCACGTAGAAAAAATCACAAATATACAGCTTGAAAAAGCAACGATACAAGAACGGTTTGCTGGGGCCCACGAACACCATGACCAGGCCTACCTGCTAGAAAACTCACGCTGCAAAATCCACGACAGCGAAAGCGTAAGCAATGTGCAAAAAATTCACAACTCCCAGTTTGAGCGCGTGGGTCTCACCAAAAAGAATAATTTGTCTGGTAATGAAGGAACAGGCAGCACCGGAGATAGAAAAACAAGTGACTGCAGCTGCACGGGGTGCACAACCAAGGTCCTAAACGTTGAAAAAGATTCCCGTAAAGAATGTTATGGACACCCACAAGCGTGTGGCAGCACCGGCAAACCTAAATGCAGCTGTGCCCATTCAAAGAGTGCCAAAAACGAGCATAAAACAAAAAAGGTAGCCTCCGATACAGTTGCCAAAATCAAAAATAATACAGCCGACCCAAAAGCTTGCTCCAGTGATAGCAAAAATGACAGTTGCACAGGCGCCACCAGCGAAAAGCCATTGAACAATTTAGAAAATTACCTTAAACAAAGTACCGACAGAGATGGCAATTCGTCTTGCACTAGAAATGTCAAATCTTCCATAAGAAATGGCAGTTCTGCCATAAAAAATGTTAATTCTTCAATAAGAAATGCAAAATCTTCTATAAGAAGTGACAGTTCAGCCACGAGAAGTGACAGTTCTGCCATAAGAAGTGGCAGTTCTTCCACAAGAAGTGACTGTTCTTC
Organism: Berosus sp. SLE1611; assembly: GCA_033557775.1. Lineage (NCBI taxonomy): Eukaryota > Metazoa > Arthropoda > Insecta > Coleoptera > Hydrophilidae > Berosus > Berosus sp. SLE1611. The sequence continues at coordinate 7,831 of JAUIMV010000099.1, forward strand.
TGAAAGAAATGACAGTTCTTGCAGAAGAAACGAGCTTTCTTCTATTAGAAGCCAAAATTCCAGCCTTACGGCCAACAAATTTGATACGAAATCAATTAATAAAACAAAAACTGGCAATTCAAATATCAGAAACGATTTTTCAAGCGCAAAACATGGGCCCATTAACCTGAAAACTGCAAATTATCAACATAACCTCAAAATAGAAAACGAGCAACATAACCTTAAAACAGAAAATGTCCAACACAGCCATAAAACAGACAAACACGGGCAAAACAACCTCAACCAAACAGCAACTGAGCAGCATAACCTCAACCAAACAGCAACTGAGAAACATAACCTCAATCAAACAGCAACTGAGCAACATAACCTCAAAACGGAAAAACCTCAACATAGCCTAAACTTTGAAAACTCCAGCATCAAAACTAATAGCCCTGACAACGTAGACAAAGACGAAGTTTCTAGCAAAAATATGGAATCAAATTCCTGTCTCGATGGCGACAAAAGCACCGTGGAAAACAACTTAGCTGTGGCAAGAACGGAAAACCTAACCTCAAATTTGCAAAGCATTACCACGAACATCGACCAGATACAAACAGCAATAGAAAACATAAAAATCTTAAATGAAATACAATGCAAAATCAACAAAATAAACACGCTGGTCGACATCGTCAGAGAGAATATGCACTCGGGCAAAGTCAAGGCGCTTTCGAGCATGTACGAGACTATAACAACCTCCCCCTGCTTTTACGGGGGTGAATCCGGCATCAACCCACCGATTAAGTTCAGAAGGCGCAACCTTAGCCTTCCTAATTTTGTCGAACGCCGCCTGAACTTCGAGAAGAAGTGCGAAGACAGGCAAGCAGCGCCCCCCAAAAGAAGTCTGGGCATACAACAGAAACTAAAGAATTTTGAGTCTGAGATACAAAGTTTCGAGCAAAGCTACAAGAATAAGCAGCGAAGAAGCGGTGGGCAAGATGGCGGTAACAATTTCGATTCAAACATCGCAGAAAGTTGCCAAAATTTCGCAAAAGCCAAAGATAATTATGCGGAAAAACCAACTTTTGTTGAATCAAACAGACCTTTAACAAAAACAAGTGAGTTAGTATTTAAAAACCATGAAAGAGTTACAAAAACAAATGAAAAATTGACAGAAGTGAGCGCAACAAACAAACATTTGACAGATTCCGTTGCAACAAGCAAAAATTTTACTGGGACAACCACAACAAATAAATATTTGACAGCAGGAAGCGCAACAAACAAAAATTTGACAGAAACAAATGAAAACTTGACAGAAACAAATGAAAATTTGACAGAAACAAATGAAAATTTGACAGGAACAACCACAACAGACAAATATTTGACAGAAACAAGCGCAACAAATAAAAATTTGACAGAATCAATTGCAACAATCAATAGAAATATATCAGGCTGAGGCAACTACTACAGAGTCTATTCTAGAGAAACAAGATAGTGACAGCAAATGGAAAAAGAGAACAAGAAAAAGATCTGAAGTTGATCATGTTAGCGATGAAGAGCTTAATTCTAAAACAAGAAGATTGAGATCAAGAGAGTCACAAGAAGTCAAAAAACAAAACGAACTTTCTTCTGAATTATCAATTTCGGAAAAAGAATGTTTGCCAGATTTAAATGAACAAGTGGTGACTTCTTCATCAATAAGTATTAAAATTCCAATAAAAAAAAACAAGCAAATAATATTTTAAAGAAATAAATATCAGTAAAATAAAGGAGGAAGTAGATAATACTCCTAGGTAGGGCGTGAGCTTCAGCAACTACTATAAACACAAAAAAATTGCTTTAGCAACCAATGAACACAGTTTCCTTGGCGAATTGAAATTTGATTTCGGAGTAACGAAATTTTTCAGTCACCAAACATGCTCCTGTTCCAGAAATCTTACGAATTCATCGTGTCTTTAATGTGTACATACAATCCGAAATCTATTGTCAATATTAGCTTTGCATCTTCTACCGGTTTTCCTTCCGCACCTTGTACTTCTCTAGCTTAGTGCACCATTCCTTCAAGGAGTACCAGGGTTTCGGCTTTAAAACTCCATTCATCGTTATTTTTTCGATCTTTCAATTTTGGCACATTCTGAATGCAGTTCGTCGTCATTTTGTCCAAAGGAATCAGCTTATAAAGTTTTACTACAATAAATCATCTGACGGACCTGTATAATTAGATATTATTTGAAAGTAGTGTGCTTTGAAATGAAACAAGTAATCCATAAAATCACAAGCTGCCAAATATAAATATCAAATGACTTATCTTGGTAAGTTTTGGAACAAGTTCTGTAGTAGCCACAAAAACAAGAGAACAATATTTGTCAAAATTGTAAAATTTTGGAAGGCTAACTGTTTGATGAGAGGAATATAATAATCAGTAAGTGTTTACTAAGCTATTTGTTATGTATTTTTAGTTCTAGCTTCAATTTAAACAGTAATTAGTTATTTGTTAGAGGACAGTAGATATTTGCTTGAAATTAAAATGAATAAGAATTGAATACATTTAATAGTACAGGCGCTAGGAGGCGCACATTTTATGGGAATGCTTTCAATAAGGTTCTACTAAGTTTTTTATTATTCATTTTAATTTCAAGCAAATAT
>JAUIMV010000009.1:0-14995 GCA_033557775.1 Berosus sp. SLE1611
CGTTGACGTTGTCTGTACTAATAAACGCATGCCTAAATTTAAACATTTAAAAGCCAGGTGTGATTGTACCAAGTACAATCTCTATTTGACAATATATTTTCTTTTATTTCTGTTTTTTTTTATTTGTTTAATAAATCTAACATACGTTCTCGCGGCACGCTGGTAAAGCGCCTGTGTGCGATATTATTTTCTTATGTAGGTAACCATAGAAAGTCTTAAAGAATAGGTATTATTTTTATTACCTTTTGTTTTCGGTTCATGCAATGTTTTTTAATGTTTTCATTTCATTATTTTCACAGTATTGTTATTATTTGTTTTCTTTAGTTGTAGACGTTATGATACATTTTTTCTTATTTAATTTTTTTCTTATGTAACAGTTTCTTTTCGATGCATGCAAGTTTCGACACATGTTTATTTACTTTGAAATTTTTATTTTATAATTTAGCAGTTTTAAAATTATCTGTTCCTTTTTTTCTTCTAATTGAACAAAGTGTTGCATGTTCTAAAATATTATATTTATTGAGAAATATAACTTTTTTGCATAGTTTTCACACAAAAAAATCTATGTTTTATTTTTTTAGAACTTATTTCTGGTAGATTCTTTTCCCGATATACATTTTGTATACTAACAAATGCATGCTGGAATTTAAACATTTAAAATCTTGGTATGAATGTACCTTTTAAGTCTCGATGTGACACTATTGTTTTTAAATTCCTGTTGTTCCTTTTTTTAATGTTTGGAGAACTGTTTAAAATTTTCTTTTATTTTGGATTTTCATGCTTTTATTACTTTTAAGTCTCTATATGACACTACTGTTTTCAAATTTCTGTTGTTTCTTTTTTACATGTTTGGCGAACTGTTTGTAATTTTCTTTTATTTTAGATTTCCATGATTTTATTACTTTTTCTTGAATACGGCTTTATTAAGTAATAGAAAGTTGGAACAAATTTGTCCTAAAGCATGTAAACTAACAATTTCGCATGGTTTTGTTTTGTTATCTATGTTTCTAACTGCATGCTTTAATTGAATTTATGTAGTTTAAATATTTAACTAATGCAATTTCAATAGAATATTTTGATAAAATTCTAATTCAAATTTCATTCAAAAATAGGGATTAAAAGTATTCGGTGATTTATTTAAATAATGCATTGTTTTTTCATAATTTTAATTTTCGGATTATCACTTAATTAACAATGCTGGCATTACAAACATAAGAATAAAATAATAAATTACCGAACTTCAAGATGGCTAAATGGGATACCGGGATCAAGGTGGCCATATGTGGTCATCTGTTGACATGCTATTCCCCAATTTGCTTCACGTCCTATTCTTGAAAAACGCAAGTATCCGTCACTTGAACCGCAGGTTCACAATCAGCAAAGTCAAGCTCACAACATCTCACCCAAATACCAATTCACCCTCCAATATCATAGTTTTCATCTTTTTTTTTCAAATAACGGAACAGCAATTTTTAAATTAAGCGCTATGCTGTTATAAATATTCTCAACTATATTAGAACAATACTTTTAAAAGGTCGAGAGATAGCTACATCATTCATTTGCCGAATATTAATAATATGAACGTCGGTGGTAGGCAGTTTGGTCCATTCTGCAAATTGCTCAACAAAACTGCAACACACGTCGTATTCTTGAAAACAACGAGTAACCATCCCTCGAACAACAGTACCACAATCACCCAAGGCAAGTTCACATCAATAACAAAACCAATTTTCCCTTAAATATCATAGATTATTTCTTTTTGTTGTGAAAGACGGCACCAACGGCAATTTTAAAGTAGGAGGTGTTCTGTTACAAATATTCACATCCATATATGAAAATGCCCGATTTAAAAATCTGAATGTTTTGTCAAGGGATAGCTATTACTATGTCAAATTATAATATTGTGAACGTCTGTTTTGTATTTTATCATTATAAGGATGTAAGGAGGCGTTTTCTTAGTTATAATTTTCATTTTTTACTTTTCTGCTGTTTATTTTGATTAATGTATATACTAACCATTTTTTGTCTTATTGTTTTGAAATCTTTGCTGCATAGCCATAACGTCTTGAGAATGTGCAGCTTACGATTCTTTGTTTTCTTTTTTATCTTAAAAAATAATTCTGTTCATACTCATAATTTGTTCTTCCATAGTAACTATAAAGAAGTTCCTTAGTAATTATATTTATTTTTTATTCTATCAGTTCCCATTAAAGATTTTCTGCACTACTTAATACCATATTCTTTTGAGACATTAGCTCATGTTCCGAGTGAAGTATCGTTTGTCTGCAATAGTCTATTGTTGCTAATTGTGTTTCTTGACTTATCTATGTTGAAACTAGATTTAAAAGTAATAGATAGGTATTACAACAATAAGTGATAAATATTAACCATGTTGATCATGGTTTGCTAACAGGAGGACAACGGTGTGTGGTGTATTGCCCTGAGTTAGTTCGTGTCTTGTTGCTTCTACAGACAACCTTATCTGATGGCTGATTTGGTTAGAGCAATATCAAGTCGTATGTAACCTTGTTGGTTGGGTTTGGCCAAATCATCAATGGCAAGACGCGCGTCAAGCCAGAGATCAGGTCAAGTAGACACGACACCTGATTTTACACCTGATTTGCCGATGTGTGTAGAAGAATAATAAGCGCGTGAGGTGTTAAAATGAAACAACGTTTTGGATGGCAAATTGGTTTAGTATAGGTTTGCGGATTTTTCGCTTCAGTGGGGAGTCCCACAGTGTTCAATGCTAGACCAACGTTGTTCTTGATTTATATAAACTTCTTACCAAATCATTTTTCAAACATCTATTTCTCACTTTTTGCTGACCATTCTATACTATTTCTGAGCTGACGTGATACCAATGCATTCCATTTCAGGTAACGTTAACCTGATTGACACACTGGATTCTTCAAATAAATCATTAATCAACCTTCAAAAAAATTAATGATATAATTTTTCATAGACCCTGGAAGTCAATCAATAATATTGACTTTACTTTTGATAAAAATTTAATATCCACAAATAAGATGTTTGTGACTTTCACTTGACAAGTATCCATAACTAAAAAAAAATAAATTAACGACAGCTTTTTGCGCACTTAAAAAAACTGGACATACAACAACTGCCGTTATCTAGCAATGGCAACAATAAACCGACAATCGCTTCTAATTTCAACTAATTTTTTAATTTAAAAGTACTTTTCACTTAAAAAGTAACTTTCACTCGAAAGTACTTTTCACTTAAAAATTAACCAGCTGCGTCCGCAGCTGGTAACGCTCAACTAGTTAGTCATAATATTTTGCAGTACGATAAGATTTTGTTATTCTAAAGAATCATTGGTAACTCTGGTAACGGGGTGTCATGCCGTGAAAATTTCGAAAACCTAAAATTTTTGAAAATCATTCTTAATACATCGATATCAAACGCCTGCAGTTGACACAGATTTGTACACAGATTGCTCATCTTTATGGGAGTACACTTTACGTGAAACCCCTCTGTTACGGACGGGGTTCATAGTGGGCGCTGCACGCAGTTTTATTAAGGACTATGCCTCAACCCCTTTCTGCAATCAATATGGCTTTTACTGAACTTAATTATCAATTTTTTCTACAATTACCGCGGTTTAAATATTTTATATAGGATTAGCATTCTGTTTAATTTGTGCCGTTGCTGAAAATTGGTATTTGTAAAAAGTGTTAACGCCTTTTATAAGCTTACGGCTTCTAATCTATTACATATGTAAATTTAAAAACGTTTCAATCGCTCTGTAATAATCAGAAATATTAAAAATTTTATATAGTTTAGATTTCTAAAAGTATTTTCAACAAAATTTTAAGATCTGTAACAGAATAAACATATTGAATATTTTTAAAATAAAAACTCGCAGTGGCTTTGTTCGCACTTATATATATGTATTTAAATAATACGAGGCGGTCGGAGTCTGCTCTTTTAGTTTATCATTCATATATCCATAGTATTTTGCAGTACGGTTTATTATTTTGGGGCAATTCAAGAAACGTAAACACTACAAGATTTTCACTGTTACCAATAATAAGGTTTTTGAATGTATTTCATTTATTCGCACAAAAAATTATTTCAGTATAATACAAATTCAAACTTCTCGTTTTATTTTTGTTTTGTTTCGAATTCTAAATATATTTTTAACTATATAAATAATCAGTACATTTCTTGGAATTTCCAAACCGGTATAACATAAAATTGCGTATAAATATATGTAATGATAACAGTAATCGTAATCGTAAACCGTTAATCATATTACATCTACCAAATCGAAGCGATGCCCATAACTCCGTCAGTTTGTTCTTGTATGTTCACAGAAACAGATGATGATGTCCTGCAGTTACAAAAACATGGTAGTTCTCTTCAGAACTAGTAAACCGCTCGAATCTGTAAACATCCCTCCGTTACGTTTTGATAGGTTTTCCAGCAACTTACATAGAAATCCGTACAAATAGAAATTTTGTTTTTTTTGCTTTCAGGTTAGTTTTTACATTTTTAAAACTATATTAAAAAATATCAATATGCGCACTTTCTCTAATCTGTAAACAAAGTGATATCTGTTTATCTTTCAAATTTTTGAGCGTGATGTACAAAATTGCGTTCAATCATGAAATCTTTTACTTCTAGCTATTAACATCTCCCAGATGTGTACAGACTAACAGTCAACTGACAGTCAAATACCCGGACTTTTAGTTTTATGTTGGAGTTAAGATCCATTCAGCAGTATATCCAAAACGGTTTATTTAAGAAAATGTGAGTTACTCAAAACCTTCGCTTTATTAATATAATTAGCATCTTGTGATCTTTATTTTTTAGCGTAACCCAACAAAGTTGGGGTTACGCTTATATGCCCGTGTTTCCGTCTGTCCGTCCGTCTGTATGAGTCTTCCATATCTCGGGTCCTACAGTGGCTAGAGAGCTCAAATTTGCGCCAGTCGACAGGTCTATAACTCTAGATGTGCAGAAATGCCATTTCACCCATCTTATTCAGTCCTGGTCTATTTTAAACAAATTTCTCAAACTTCGCGCAAAAATTGCACAATCAAATGTGTTCACTTTAGTGTGCTTGTATACACATAGGAATGACGCCAAAATATAGGTGGCTATAATTCCCATGATAAACATTGGAACGAGACCTGTCAAATTACAGTACGTCAACACTCATCACTGCGCTTTCGACAACACGATGTTGGGTTACGCTGCAACACTCATCTATGGAACATTTTTTAAACTGTAGTTGCCAGTTTAGCTTGTTTAAGTTGTAGTTACTGTTGATAGGCAACGATATTTGACAGATGTTAAGGTGTCTTATTATTAATCAAACATTTTTTTTCTGACGGTGTTTAAAATTATCAATAAATAGTGGTTGTGATTTATTTTTAAATACTTCTGGTGTGGCACCTTTCCAATAATTGGCAACAGCGCAGCAGAAGTGCGCAACATGTGTAAAATCTGTTCATTACAAATCTATTTAAAAAACTCTTTTCTAGAGCAAGGGGGAGCTCTCTGGTACACCAGCCAAATCTGAGGTAGGATGAAATCTTCCAAGTGTGTGTGAACTCTACTCACTACAAAATTATACAGCTATAAAAAAACTTTTGAGGGCAAGGGTGTGCTCTCTGAACGATCTGATACACCTGCCAATCCACAGAGACCAACGTCTGCATCAATTGTAAAGTCTATTCAGCTATAAAAATACCTTTGAGAGCAAGGGTGTGTTTTCCGATCGGTCTGGTATGATAGCCAATCACAAAAAAAGTACCAGAGCCAACATCAAATCATTCAACAATTACTGTTATAGAAAGAGTTTTCATTCCGTCGGTTATATCACTATTATTCTCTTACGTTCGTTTTTTAAATGTGTATTATCGTGTTCAACCACCAATATGTTAGATATAATGATGAAACGTGGTTTTTTACACAAATTGGCTACATATTTAAAGCGACCACATTGAATTAAAACAAAACAGACAGTTAGTAAATGATTTATTTTTATTTTTGCAGATTTATTAGTTTTTACGACAAACTCCTATTACGTAATGCCTAATGGCGTTTTGTTTATATCAAAATTATTTTATACCACCGGTTACTAAAATTCCTAAATATACTAACGACAAACTGCATAAAATAACAAGAGACAAAAAGTGGTAGTTCGTATTTATTAAAGCATCATCTTAGCAGTACATTCAAATTTTAACTGTAGGTACCTTTTATTATATTATTTATATGAGGTAAACTTTGGCAAGTACTTATATTTTACTGATAATTATCTTCCTGTAGTAAAACCTACAGGTACGGTTCTATTCCTTTAGAATGTATATGCTTTAGTTTGAAAAATCCAAACATTGCCTCCCTACATCAGTCACTGTCAAACCTGTGTCCGAAAATCAGACCCTCTTTTACCCCCCGAAGTGGTACCAGTTGCATGAGAATACCTATCGTCGACACAAACTTGTTGCCACCGTTCGTGTATGCTATTTGACATCAATGCTACTGAGCCATTGCCAAGGCCGGTCCAATGTAAAGTGGAAAGCAAGAGCTATGGAGCAATGACTCCACAGAAAGATGGTGGAAATAAAGAAAGAATACTTTTCAGGTGGTCAAAGCCAGATGAGATGCTATGCAGACTGTGTAAAATGGATTTGGAAACAATCAAACACCTAGTAGAAAAATGTGAAAAAACAAGATACATGGAAAATACAGGAGAGTGGCAGAGAGAGGCAAGGGAGACGAGTGGATGGGGAAGATAGAGAAGAAAAGACAGCAAACACAGAATATACCTTGATATAGTAATTCCAGCGGGCGAAAACTTCATTAAAAGGATGGCTGCAAAAAAAATACAAGGGGCTCCTGATTGATATCCAAAACATGCAGAAAGCAAAGGCAGTTATAATATAAATGGTACAGTGGTAACACTGAAAATGTCTCCCACGAACACCGAATACAGAACTTCCCGGAATCACTTAGCAGAAGAGTGCCAAAAAACATTGCACTATTGGGAACCACACATATCATTCGTTGTCATTTGTCATCAAATTTTGAATTTTTTCTGTAGCATGTAGTAACAGATTTTTTAAAACAACTTATCATTTGTACCGGAAAAAAAAAATATAAAAATTTAAAGGAAAACGACATTTAGCTAGAAGGACTAAACGAGGTTAGGATTATCACGCAAACTTTAGCAGAGATTGTCATTGGAAACAATAATATCACCATTTTGTCACTGGCCACTGGTCACTGGCCAACTTCACAATATTTTAAACAACAATATTGGTTCAGGTTAACATTTTTACCTGTCCGACTTTTCTACATCTATTGGGTGTATATCCAGCAGTATTAAAATGGTTGCATCAATAAATCCCAACTCACTTACAATGTTGTTTATTGTTTTGTTGTTTGTGAATTGGTTTTACTGAATTGTAATATTCTGAAAAAAGAACTTCTCGCATAACAGCAAATCAGTGTGTGAGTAAGTAGTTTTATGAATTATAATTCCAACACGGGAATATAACTTTTTGACGCTCAGATGAAAGAAAAAACAGGTTTACACATACAGACTTATTAAACAATCTTCGCACGATTCAACTTTAAAAACACTAATCGATAGGAAAAGAAGTTTCGTCACTCAATACCTCAGGGTGCTTATTTTTTTAACCTTTATATGAGTCTCTTTTGCACAGCGCTGTAAAAGAAGACAATGAACTTTTTTGAGACTTGTCTGTTTCATTTTAGACATCTGTCCAAGTATCTCATTTGAAAACAGCATCCTTTTTTGTTTGTAATAAAAGAAAGTAAAAATCAGTAAGCTAATAATAATAGAATAATTTTTCTATAGCTTTATGTATACAATCCTAATGTGCATAAGATATCTGGAACTTCTGCTCCAAAAATTTCTTCGATAGCAGATATACATCAAAGCTTCAGTGTAGGTATTATTATTCTTTCATGTTTTTTAATATAAATTTTCTTTATATCATTTAACACTAACCATTATTTTAAAATATTAAAAATTATTTATTTTTAAGAGATAACTTACAAGGATCTGGCATCTGTCATTTCGAGAAATTTTTAATAAAGAAATATTTTATATGAGACAGTTTCAAATGAAAGCCATAATAAGCACCTCGATGTTATAACGACTACACAGTGGTTAAAAAATATCATAAATTTTGTCAAGTCACTGCATACAGTTTTATTGAAACACTTGAAACCAGTATCTTATTTCGTCAGAGAACTTTCTACAATGCAGCCAAAAATCGTCTAAAATCAGCAGTTTACAGTTTTACAAGCAATTACGTTGCAATTTCTTTTTCAACATTCGGTCCTTCGAGGCGAGAAAAATCATAACGGCTGAATATTGCTTTATTATTACTGTGGCATACCTCAGCATATCTATTTGATTTCAAAATATTTTCCCTATTGTTTTGTTATTGTTTATCAACCCCCAGGTCATTTTAATTTCATGTTACTTACTTGCGTTTCCGTCATTTTAAGGAATAAAAAAAGTTTAAAATAATAATAAAAATAATAATTTCTGAGTAGACATTGGTTACTCTGCCGCATGTCAAACATTATCCGCGAAGGTTTTACGTTATTTACACATAAACAAATATTTTACTGTGAGTTAGATACCTGTAATATACTAATTTGAAATCAGGAGCGACTACACCAATCTTACAAGATCAAGTTTTATGAACATCAAGTTTAGGATTTTTCATATTTGCTTTGTAGATGAAAACTATTCTTATATTAAAAATGCTGCCCTAGCTTTCTTTAATTAGGTATTTTCAGTAACATTTTAAATTATAATTTGTTCTTGTTTTTGTGTTCCGATATTTTTTTATAACAGCCTTTATAATATTTACTTTATTTTTTAAGCTCTGGCCTGCAAATTGTACTTAATTTATTACTTTATTGTTTACATTAATTTTTCTGCATGCATTTTTATGCTTTTGTTTTGAAGATTTTATTAACAAAGATCCGAGACATTAACTGTATGTTTCATTCTTTTTACATTCAGAAACATATTTTTGTATCTTTAACGTCTTTACAAAAGGAACACATCAGATTCACAAATATATTGTTATAGTATTATTACACAAATGAAGTATTTAATTTCATATAATTTATTTTGTAAATAAATAAGATTCTAAAATGAATAGAAACCTGTTAATGGATATTTTATTATTTTTAGCAAGAATTTTGTTTTCGACTACTAACATTTTAAAAGAAAATTATCTCATAGAGTATAGCTATATAGTGTCTGGCATCATTTTCACCGTTTTTTCGCACCTTTATACAATCAACAATAAGCTCGTTTTCTTTCTTTGAAACTCATAAGTTACTTGCGAATCGTTTCCATAACTAGAATGAGAATTATATTCTGTAAAAAATGTTTTATTGAAATTAAAAATTCTTCCACTTCTCGATATGTTATTTGTATGCGTAATAAACGAAAGGAAGGAATAATTCCTTTTGGTTTCGTCGCTAACCTGATCCTAGTTGCATTGGTTATAAGTTAGTTTTAAATTAATATTTACTAGTTGACACGTGAATGCACATACATACGTAAAGCTTACGTAAACACAGAACTCAGTTTTTCATTAATCACAATTTTTATATAAAAGTTAGGCTGGTCGTATAGCAAAGATACGCATATAAGAATCTATAGAAAAACAACATGCTCTGCTCGCACGCTATGCTTGGCAACATTTGCCTATAGATTGGGGCGTATATGAAGGAATATGTGCGGTGCTGTGTCTATGAGTAGCTGGTTAAAAAAAAAGATACTTCGCCAACTCGCGCCTTCGGCGTTCGTTTTGTTGAAATTTTAATATAGTTCATTCGAGGTTACATACACAATTAAATTTTTCATAGATTTATAGAACCTATAGCTTATGACAAGTTTGCCTGAAGATCCAATTCTTCATCCAGAATGTGCTTCCAAAATATCTTCTATTTTTCAAATTTTCACACTGAATAGTGTAAAACATTGATTATTAACAAAAACAATATAAATCTTTAAATAATGAGCCAAAAGCTCTTTATTTCTCTCTAATTTATATATTTTTTTCGATGTTTTCTAAAAATGTCTAAAATGTCAGCAATAGTTTGCAAACGGTGCGTTTGTTAGCAAGGATAATGCACGCTACGCTCTGATAAGGCCTTCGGCGTTCGTCGTGTTATAAGATTTAAATAAAAGCAGTAGTTCTATTTTCAATGAGTCTAAAAATTAAAACTTTTATAGTAGGGATAGTCACGTGCATACACGCTTCGCTGCGGTCATGTCTTAAGCGCGTTTACCCTATTAACGCCACTGTGATAAAAGTATAAAGACATGTCCATGGAATTTTTTTTCCTCGCTGTATATAAAATTTAATACATTTAATTCGAATTATACTTATTCCACAACTCACTTATAATCTCACATTTGCTACTGACAATAAATTGAAACAATATTACTCCGTAGGTGTAGGAACACCTAAGTTTACACTTGTTCTTATGTCGCTGCACATACTTTGTTAAGCTAAAATAATGATATCCCTTCATCGTCAACTGTGCAAATGACAACTTTTAGGTTTGGAGGAGTAGGAGAGAATACAACTGAGTCCGTTCACAATTTATGTGTAGGTGAAGGACTCTTTCGAGTAGGCTACAATTTTCTGGGACCTAGCTTTTCACTTTCCTTTTTAAGAATATCAATTTAGGCAGGGTTTTAATTTCTAAAGATAATTCAGTTTTGGTTCAAACTTTAACAAAATCTTTGTGTTATGTTAAAATTACATTTTGGAAATTTAAGATCGTTACTTATGTTTGCTCAATTAGAATTGAATAGAGAAAACGTAAAATCCTGTAGACACTATGTAATGTACGCTTCGTAAAATAGCTTGAAAACAATAGCACGTCTGCGTATTCTGTCCAGTATTGGAAGAAAATATGTTACTTAATAAGAAATAAAAATAATCCCGTATTGCTTAAACGGAGTCAAAACTTTTAATTAAGCTTAGAGGCTGTTCTCGGCAAGCGTGCATAATCTTAATTTGTCAGTTAATGTACAGATTAGTTGCCGTTTACAAGCTGCAAAAACAACTAGTTTGAGTAAATGGAAGTTACTTTCTAAGTGAAAGTTACTTTAAACCTGAAAGTTGACCTGTGCAGTTGGAAGTAATACGTTGTGACCGTTGCTAACTATTTGGCAGCTATCAAATTTACAAATATCTTTGTTAGAGTTTTCAAAGTTATATTAATATTAATAGGGTTTGTTCTCTTTATCTTAAAAGCTACAGTGCTCGCGCTTACTCACAAAGGACGCAATCAATTCTCAGCGTTTGCGAGTTTGCTTCAGCTATTGAAAAATATAAAGCTTATGTTCGCAAATATGTTTTTCAAATTCTAAAATTTACAGACAGATTTTATACTGACTTTGTTTTTCTGCGGCTTCAATGATTGCTATAGTTAGATCTTCTTCTTCTTAATGCGCCGTCTCCTGATGGAGGTTGGTGATCCAAATGGCTAGTTAGACCATTGATACATAATGTTTAATTCGTATTCAGGTGCCTTTCCGCATTTGGTGGTTGCAGCATGTCATTATTTCTGTTTTTATTAATAAAGTTTCCCAACATGGTGGTTTGACTGGAGAAAATTTAAAATAAAATTCACAGTTTAGCTATGAAAATATGTTCAATAGCCAGTATATTCTCAAGTTGAAGCTCCCTTACATATTTTGTACTTACACGTAGATGTCGAAGCGTGAAATCGTGCAAGTTGTATGAATAAAACTTGAGAAACTGTTTTCTCTAAATCGTTTGGTTAATATTTTATGTGGACAATATATAAAATCAAACAAAATCATTTAGTTATTGAGAGAACTCCGATTGCACAAATGACGCAATGTTCATTTCTTTAAACGTCAAAATTAATCATGTTGTAAAAATAGTGGATACCAATATATATAAAAAACGTATTGATAAAAAATAAAATATAGCAAAAAATGGTAAAAATATATATTTTTTTTAAATTTTTTTTATGTCACACAGTAAAACACTAAAATAAAACATAAAGTTTAATTATTCTGGAAGATATACTAAAATCAATTTGGAATTGTTCCATTTCTAAGAGGGTCTTCGGGAGTTTTTCAATTGCACGGGTTGTCGTATCCACAAGCAAGTAAATAAACGCCATGGTATCTAAACGATTTATTTGTAATTATCATCCTGCGCATGTAACCGACGTCGCGGCTTGCTTTTCATATGTCTAAAAAAAACTATTCTTTTCTGAAACATAAAGTAGTCATTCACGTAGCTACAACAACAGAAAAAAATATAGTATGACCCATGTTTAATTTTATCGCTTTGAAATTAAAGAAAACAACAGCTATTTCCTTTCCTTTATTAAGCATAAAACGTATTCATAAGTATGACAAAATGATCATCGTAAGCTATTTCTCAGTTACGTTATAGCGTATACAGCAATTGGGCACATATCATCATAAACTGAAAAAATATATGTTAAGAATGATATAAATGTTTAAAATGCAATTAGTATGTATTTATAATACACACATGTACCTGCTAAAATAAGGCAAGATGTCAAAAAGTTTTACCTGTTTAATTAATTTATCCAGTTGTACTTTAAACATCTTCAATTCAGATGGTACAAACATGCACACCTTAACATTAATTCACTTTGTGATATATTCTGTGGTATAGATTTTGAGACTGACAACGTATCTAAAACGCTTACGTTATATAAAATTACAGAAAAATAAGGTTTTCCGGTAAGAAAACCTCACAAAAATACTACTTGTTCGTTGTTAAGTTTGAAATAAAACTTGTTAAGTTTATGTTTGCAGCCCTACAACCTTAAACTTACCACTATTAACCTAACACCACAATTTTATTTTACTTGCATGTTGCTCCTCTGTTTTTCCTTGTAAGCCATATCCCATTTCCAACCACCAGTTTTTAAGTTTTTGTTAAGTTTTTCCAGTTGCTAGCGTCTTTTGTTATTTTTGTTAAGTTTTTGTTTTTGTTTAATAACCTTACCGCAACCCAATCACGTTCTGTTTTTTCTTCATTCCTCTAAACACCCAGTTGTTGATTTTTTGTTTTTGTTGTTGTTTTGTTATTGTAGACGCTAGCACAAAAAAATAATATTTGTTGAAAAATTATGTTGACTTAACTGAAATGGCTTCAAGGCTATTCCGTTTTATTGTTTTTTATTAGATCATGTAAAGCCCATACATTTTGAGATACTGTTGTACGCACCTTTAGTTTAAGTTTAATTTTAGGAGATGGAAGGAGAAATGAAAAATGTTCAATAAAAACTATAAAACGTAAAATCCAATGTTTTCTTTTATTCAATAAGATTTTAATTCTAAGTATTTGTAGCTTTGTTTACATTGTCTTGTACCTTAATTATTTTGAGCTCCTTTTGGCTTCCAAGAGTTTTAATAATTTTATAAATTAAAAAATATCATTACTTCTAGAATATTTAAAAACTTTTTTGCTTACAGCTGCAAAATTATTAAGTTGCAAGATATTTAGTTATAAGATTTTTTACTGTTGGTTTTAAGTTTGACTATGTTCAATTGTTGGTGGTGCATTCATCATATACGTCTTACAAACCTAAATGGCCATTTTATAACATCCGGAAAAAAATAAAATTTAGTGTCACTGCATCACCTTCCAATTTAACAAAATCAAGCTATTTTTTGTATAATATGTGTTTTGATGTCCAAGTGCCTTATTAATGTGTTTTGAGTGTGTCGCTTAGTTAGTCATTTAGGCAGCATATCACAGTTTCACCTACAGGAGTATTAAATCGCACGCAATAACGGAAAATAAATTAAAACTGCTGTTTTTGTTATTAGTTTAAAATTTTTCCTTTATTTTGTGTCCTCCTGTTTGAGAAATTTTAAACATGCTGTCTATTTCTTTTTCGTGTAGTTTCTTAGGTTAGGTTTTTTATGTAACACTTGAAGCTAAGTACAATGCAGACAAATTTGGTTAACAAAATTGACTAGAAATCATTTTCGGAGTTTGTTAATCAACCGCTTAATTACACAGAATTCCTGTAAATTTTCTTTTTGTTTCTTGTATTTTTTTTTGTTTTTGCTGTACATATCCGTTAAGTTTTGTTTAAGTTTTTTTATTTTATTTTTGTATATAATGTACAAAATGTAAATAAACAGTGTGTATTAATGTATTCCTGTGTTTTATTTCCTTGAATAATCGACATATATTATCGTACTGAAAGTAACTATGTATATTATTTAAATGTTTAGATTGGGATTTCAGTATACACTGATAGTCCAAGCTCCCAGAGCCGCCAGACCTACGTCATTTTAACAAAGCTGACTGATACTTTAATATTCAGTGAAGAAGGAATGTGTATTTTCTAGTTTGAACGCGGGGAAATTTACTGTTGATAGGTCTTAAAGGTACAAAAATAGTGAGAGCTATATGTGAACACATGGGTACGAGTGAAATGGTCTTATGCGAACGGGCTACACACTACACTACTGTGTGTGTAGACTCCTGTCTATAAGACCACCTCGCTCTCACCCATGTAAATGTTTATAGCTCTCAATATTTTGTAATGTTAGGACCTATAAGTTCTAAAAGACCCCAGTGGTCCAGCTATCAAATACACATACTTTCTCCGCTGCATATTTAACTATTAATCCTCAAAATTTCAGCTATGCTAAAATGACGTAGGTCTAGCGGCGCTGGGATCTTGGACTATAACGTTTATCATCTAATTGAAAATAGAAAAATTAATATTTCAATATTTTTGACCACGAAATTATCAGTTTTGTTTTCTTTGAGAATTTATAGTTTTAAATAAAATATGTTTAGAGACACAAACCAAAGACTGGCATCTTCTGGTAAACATGGAACAAGCCTTTGAAGAACTTTATGCCTATGCAAACTTGTAGTTATACAGGGTGTCCATTTAATACTCCCTTCTT